>OY987249.1:6788743-6914116 GCA_963920765.1 Ulota crispa | reverse complement strand
AAATGCAAGCTTTAAAGAAAATTTTGGGCTGCCCAATCTTGCCCGTTTTTGGAAATTCATGTTTAACTTCTTCAATAAATCTTAGAACAAAGAAAAAATTAGATGCCAACGTAGATATTTGAATTCCACACCTTTAATAAAAGTTTCAAAAAATCACAAAAAATAGATTTGTTGTAGGTACATGCCTAAAATCCATTTGTCCCCCATGGAGACCGTTGGTCCTTTAGGGGTTAAGGAAAATAGAGAATATAATCCACTAAAGTTAGAGTGAATAGTGAACAAATAGTGGCTTGAAGGGCCCTTGCTAGACTTGGCAGGATACAGTGTCAAGAGAGGCTTTTGAGAGGGGCAGCCGCACATTTCATCCACTTTGAGCGGTTTGGAGTCACTAGTGGATATGCTCTCAAGAAACTTGGTCCTACCAAGTCGAGCAAGGGCCCTTCAAACCATTGCTCATCTTTATTGAGCTTAAGTTTAGTGGACTTTATCCTCTACTGTCCTTGATAAGTGGTCAATTGCTTATTTATGGGACGTGTTGGAGTGCGAGCCCACCTTTTTGAAGAGCATGGGTGGAGATCCAAGGGCTTGAGGGCTGGCCAAAACAGATGGAAAACTTTGAAAGAGCTTGGACCGATGGAGATGCTCTAAGTTAGTGCATGCAACGGAGTCATCACCCTCCCTTCTTGTCAAGCAATCATTTCACAACATTGAATATTGCTTTTAGGTTGCCCTAGACTAATTTCTTAACATTTTTCACTATATAAGTATTTATTGTTGCTTCAATAATATTCATCAAATTATTGCAATAAACAATTTTTAAAAGACCTAGCAACAACAACCTAAGCAGCAGAAAAGCAAAATAGCAATGCTCAAATTGTAAATCATGTGAAAACCAAGTACCTAGAGAGTTGAATGCGCATCCCAATGGCCAAATAGTCCAGTGATAAATCATGAGGTAACTTTTTCAAGATAGGGCAACCTAAATGCAATATTCGGTGCAAAAGTAGTGGACTAAAAAGCTGCACACAAAACAAAATAAGCCCAAAACAAATGCAAAGAACATCGAACTTTCCCTTGTGAAACTCAAAATCAGAATGCAGGAAAATTTCAGCTTGACTTTTTGCAAAAGGAAGTGTTTTTTCTCTTTGCTAGCTCTTTGAACATTTTTATAGTTCACTTGTAGAACTTCCATGAAACCCCTGCTAAAAAACATCTAAATCCTACAAGATTCAACAAACATATAGACTACTAAAATAGTTGGACTTAAGTAAGATGGAATACTTGAAGGCAAAGTTCTTGGCATGGTTGCTTTTAGTACGCCATAAGAAAAGTAATGCAAGGATTCTTTAGTCATTTTGATAGAAGAAGGTTTAATGACGTATGACGTATTTGACTAATTTTGCACCATCCAAAGTCTGGAAATAGATATGCAAAACATCAACACATTTATGTCAATCATGGCGGCATCTATGTCCTTCAACGTTGAAAGATCTCTCTCTTTTTGCATACAAAGTCTGAAATTGCATGAACTTATCAAAGTTAGTTAAATGTGGCATACGTACTATCTTTGAGTTCCTTACACACTATTAAACAATTAAAGCTAGGTGTGGTAGATCGCTGTTGAAAAGACACTTGACAAAGTAAGGTAAGGTAGGAGGCTCATAAACCGTCCATCTAAGGGCTGAAACTGGATTTTGGGAGGTGAAACTTTTGAAATATTTTTCAGTAAATTTTTCTTGAAAGATAAGAGGAATTGGCATCTATCTCAAGTTGTTTCATATTTTTTGGAGTTTTGTGGAAATAGTTATGTAATTTTGAAGTTGAAGTGACATAGAGCTTTAAAACCGTCCACCTCCTCAAATGTACTTCACTTATACATTTTTGAAGCCTATAAAAATAGCATGTACAAACTGTGTACATTTGAGAAAGTGGAAGGTTTTAATGCCCAGATGGTTTTAGAGCCTCCTACCTTAGGAGGCTTGTAAACTTACCATCTAAGGGAAAGCTGATGTTTGTACAAAAATCAAGTCAATTTCCCATATTATTACCTAGTTGGAGCTTCTCACATTCTTGTGCTTTAACCCCTGAACGGCCCAAAAGCCCTTTGCGGCTGTATGTACAAACTTATTTGAGCTGCTTTGAGGGCTTTCCAAAAAAAATTATGCACCCACCATCATACAACCCTTCAATATGTATGGTTATAACACTTAATTTCTAGCTAATTCAAACTTTTGAATATTGATTGCAACCATATTTGGTACCGTAGATCTAGAACCCAAGGCCCCTTCAGGGGTTAAGTGAAAACTTGACATACCACATTGGTAGAAAGTGTCAAGAGTGTACTTTGCAATAGATTTCCTATTTTCAATTCAAGGCTTTGGCTCTAAATTTGTTTGTTTCTAATAACAATCAACATTTGAATTGTCTTAACCCCTAAACATTGAGGACTATGAACGTCCTCCCACTCTGAAAAAATATTCTTTGATTCAAAAAAAATTTGTTTTTCATCTGATTTTTTTTCAAAAGTGACCCTAAACACATCGTTCATCATGGAAGACAGAAAATCACCTCTTGAGATGCATTCATTTTTTTGTAACTCAAATTGTGGTAAGATTCAAAATCATGGTGTTAGCGCCCAAGCTGCCCTTCTTGCAATTTTCATGTGGGCACCATGCAATGTTGACTTTTCCAACTTTTTAAAGCAATACTAGTGGTTCCCATGTGCAAAACAATGTAGACTGCTATAGATAGGGCAAGCCACAGTGATCCATCCGTCCTTTAAGGGTTTATAATTGAAAGCTCGTTACATTCCTTGCTATTGTGAAAACTAATCCTTCTGTGCATGCCTTCTTCTCCATGAGCTCAAGATTGTGCACAAAAGGAATCCACTTCCCTAATTCAACTCATGCATTAAAGCAATTCCTCAAAAATTATTATGTGATTCTCCCTCCATTAACAGCCATAGATGTTATTTTTAGGGAATTGATATGTGCACACCGGGGGTTGATATTTGCACACCCCTTGGGAGGTAAATTGTAGATTTCTACCATCAAATATCTGAATTTGAGAATTTTGAATTCAGATTTGGACTTAGAGACCATGGTTTACTCAAGAATTGTAAAAAAGTTTGCAATTGAACAACACCCAATGAAAAAGCTTATGTTTTTTTACAAACAAAAGTAAAAGTAACACTTTTTCTTCTAACTAAACTTTTTCACTGAGTGTTATTTAATTGCAACATTTTTTATGGCTCTAGATTAAACCATGGTCTCTAAGTCCAAATCTGAATTCAAAATTCTCAAATTTAGATATTTGATGGTAGAAATCTACAATCTACCTCGCAAAGGGTGTGCAAATATCAACCCCTCAGTGTGCACATATCAATTCCCTATTTTTATTAGACTTGACATGTGAAAAGAGTACTAAGGTAGGAGGTCCATAAACTAATCATTTAACCCCTAAGCGCCCATGATCACCAAAATCAAGGTTTTTGGAGATCGATAACTTTGATGCATCGTATCTCAGTCAATTGGATGATTCACAAAAAGTGACCATTGAAACTAGTGGAACACCTACTTAGAAAATGGCTTGCAAATTTTGGGAACAAATAATTGTGGGAGATGGGAGATTATAACATTTGATCAAACAACATGTGATGACAAAACCTCATTTTTTGGTAGGTAGTTGCTTTTGGATGATTTTTACAAAATTCTATAAGCCCCAAATTCATCTTAAATTTTGTGAGCAACAAGATTACGTGTGAATGTACACACTTGTAAATTATTAAAGATTGCACTTTTTTTTATGTCAAGTTTTAGGGCTTCAAATGGCTATTGCATGGAAAACAATGATCAGCACAGTTGGTGACAATTGCCATAATAAAGGTCTAGAACATGCTTGAATCCTTGCTAACAACTTTCTCGCTACCACAAAGCACATAGAATGAAGCTTGCAAGAGATATTGACCAATTGTAGCTTGTAAAACACTGCTTGCCACCATGCCTTGTATGGTGTTTCACTTAATCAAATCTCTTGCAACACTTGTACAACATTTGACTTTCCTTGCCATTGCTCCATTAGTCATTACTCCATTAGCACAGACAACTTGAATACCTTCATAATTGTAGTCTAAAGCAACATCAAAAAAGTAAATCCGGTTCCTCAAATAAGCATTTCTAATCCCCAAAGACAGTATACTATCTCCGCGGCACTCACGGGTTAAGCCTACCTAATTCATCAATGATAGTAATAGATATCTAAAGAAACATGTCACTCATTCCTAAATAGGGAACGCATTTAGAACATGGTCGCTTTTAGAGCCTCCTACCTTAGAGAAAGAGTTACCCCTTCAAAAGTAGAAGCAACCGTAGAAAAAACTCATGTATCTCACATGTAAACTTAAAATTGTACAAAATAATCCACAATTTTAATCAGTTGATGAACCACGTGTCCATTTATCAGCAAATGCCTTGTTTTCTCTCCGGAATCTTTGAAGACGAATCTCCACAGAGGAAGCACAGCTCTGCATGCCCAAAGCGCCATATGCTGCTAGTGTCGTTCTTAGAATATTGTTATCAGGCTCAATTCTGCATCAATCACGGTAGAAAACTCATTAAATTTCTAAAAAGAATTGCCAAACTTACAACATTACTTATGAAGATACTCTGCTCGTTTTCTATAGAAAATATCTGAAAAAGATGATGGAGCGATCAAGCAATGTAAGACTTTACCCTTGAGCCAAAACCTCGGCGTATAACTCAACATAATTCTCCCAAAGCTCCAGTTGTCCCAAGCATGAAAATATGGGCTCGTATGTTTGCCAGTTCGGTTGCAGCTTTTCTTTCTTGATACACCCCAAAATCTGTAACCCAGCACACTCATAATTTTAAAAAGCCATTGAAATTTTTGAAAACATCTATAATTGTTCATTAATTTCTGTTTTTTTGGCTTTTTTCAATGCAGGTGGGAATATTCCAGAACTTTAATCTCACCTCCAGACACTTTCGCCACTTCAAGCCTCGACTGTAACTGTCCACCATGATGTTAAATATCTGCAGGGTAGGCACATGGCCAGCTTGTTGAAGCTCAATGTAAACCTGCAGCCATTCAACAAAAGGGAGAGATGTCAGGACTTAGCGTGCAAAAAGCCCAAAGTCCTTTCACACCACACTTATTTTCATGAATTTTCTTCAAAAATTTGTCCTACCGATGAAAAAACTTACATTAGAGTCCCTCTCCAGCATTTAAATTTTACATTACAATGGCATGTTGCAGGAAGTTTTGAGTGCAACTCTTTTAGTTTGACGGGGCAGTGTACACCTATAAGGAACCAAATAAGAATCTGCGCATAGTCCCTATAAGGTTAATTTAACTTTTGTTATACATCTTGTAGACAGTTGAAACAAAATTTCAACACATCTTAGCCTAAAGATTAAGCATGGATTTTCTTCAAGAATAAGAAGCTACTCAATCTAATTGCATACAGTTTCTGTAGATGCAAAGCCTCCTCCCTTTGTGTCCAAAGCTAATAAGCTATGAATTTCTATAGTACTGACTATAGGTGTACCCAAAATTGACCTCAGCTCAACTCTCATGTTCATATTATGTACATTATAGGCTTTTGGGGTAAGGGTTGCAACCCAGTGCTGTTACCTTATGTTTTCTGTGATCTGTAAACTACTTCAAAATTGCCGCTGTGTTAAAAAGGTATTCAAAATACTGAAGTATACGAAGCTGACATCAACATACTTCGCCTCATTTGTTGTGAAAAGTCAAGATGTCTCAACATTATGTCAAAACTCTAAAATGTACCTTGTGCAATCGATCAAATTTTCCACTTCTACCGACAGCAGAGAGCAGACTAGTAACCATGATGTCCGTAAGTTGCAAACCTGCAAGTTTCAAATCTTCATACACAACCAGAGCAGTCTCCCAGTCCTTGAGCCTGTTCACAACCTCTGAGAGCATTATACACACATTATGCAATGGCATACTTTCTTCCAAAGTTCAAGAAAATCCAACAAATAGCAACCAATTTGCTCCTACAATAACAACCCACAAGCTCACAACAAACAAGACATAACCGCAATCAGATCAATCAATACCTGTTACATGCAATCAGCATTTCAGTATAAGCCACGTCATCAAAACGGATTCTCTGTGCTCGTAAGTTTTTCCCTACTGCCAGAGCCTCTTCAGAATGACCGCCTTTGTTCAAAACCATTAGAAATGCTCCATACGCAATGGTGTCAGGAGCAATGCCTGCTGCACGCATGTCCTCAAATACCTCTCGAGCATGGTCGTACATCCCTGTCCAAATGAGTACATGTTTACCAATATTATAATTCTTTATTGCAGACGTTCTGATATAAGCAAGCAAAAGGATTGTTCACACTAATAAGAAGGGAAATATGATATAAACCAGACCTGCATTGCTGTAGGCGACTATGAGACTTGTGTATGTCACCACGTTAGGCTTGCATTCTGTCTTCTGCATTTCATCAAATATCTCACGTGCTTCGTTGCACATGCCCTGCACTCCGTTTCGTACTAAATTCAATAAATGTGTTGTACGCCTATTAGATTCACAAAGTTCTTAATAGTAGGTTAATGTTAATCCAAGTGAACAAGAGATCAACATAAGGATAATATTAAGTTAATGTCAAGGACACGAACATCACACTGACGTTTACGTTATCACCATTTGCGTGCATATAAACATTGACACAGAAATATTGTTGGTTTTGAATTTTTTTGGGCTAGGATGATGATTTCTGTAACTTCATCGTTGAAAAAGGGAATCGAAATGGTCATGATTTAAACAGGATTGATGCAAAAGGATTGCCTGTGCTAACCCTTTAACAGTTCATACGCCACATTTGGGTCAATGTACATTTATACACAGCTTATTTACACAAAATTCTCTTGGCAAATCAAAAAAATCTCTGGATGTGGACAACAGATCAGTCTGTGCCCAAAAATAGCTGACCATAGATACGGTTGGAACTGTAAACACTGTTCTAGGACTTTCTTGGCAGGGCCTTAAAGAAATTGTCTACCGTTAAAGAGTTAAGAAATTTTTTGACGGATACCCCTGAAGTTTGCGATTTTTGTACAGGTGCCCCTGGTTTTTCAGAAATTGCATAAATACTCCTCAGACTATAATTTTCAAGCGGTTTGTTCTGTTGTGCACACCACTTCCTTCATGACCAATGTTGAAACAAGAAGCGCAACATAATGGAAAAGAAGCAATGTGCGCACACAAAGGTAGAAGGGAGTGGCATGCACAACAAAAACAAACACTTGAAAATTATGGTCCAAAGGTCTTTGTGCAATTTCTGAAAAATCAAGGGCATTTGTACAAGTATTGCAAACTTTAGGGGTATTTATCAAAAAAATCCCAAGAGTGAAAAGAGTGATCTTACATGCATTGCAAAGGCGTTGATAAGAGCCGAGCAGGGCTCAACAGTCAAAGGAACGCGAATGCCCTTCATTTTGTCATACAAATATTTAGCTTGTTGGTGATCTCCCAGAGTTCCAGCAGCTTTGATGAGTTGCAAAAATGTGACTCCGTTTGGTGGAATCCTTTCTTCTTGCATGTCCTCCAGCAACACCAAAGCCTCAGCCAGCAGTCCAGATTCCACATACGCTGTGATAGCTGCATTGAAAGCAGGGGTGTTGAGCTTAATCCCTCGAATTTTTGCTTCCTGAAACACGTTTTTAACTTTCTCTGGGCACCGAGCTCGAGCACACGCTGCAAACAAAGAGCAAATCGTGACCACGTTGGGCTCAATCTCAGCTTCAGCCATGTCGTGCAAAAGCTCTCGAGCTTGCTCGTACTTCCCTGCAGATGCATACGCGTCCACCAGGCCATTGAAAGTGACGAGGTTCGGTCTCCGTGATCTCCTCTTCATCAGGTCCAGTACTTCCTGTGCTTTCTCTGGATGCCCAGACTTCCCAAACGCATTCAACAACGACGAGTAACTCACCACGTCTGGCTCAAACCCCGCTTTCACTATAAGCCCAAACACTTGCAGTGCCTCCGTGTGCATTCCTTGAGATGCGTACGCCCCTAAGAGAGTGTTGAACGTCACTATCGTGGGAGTTACACCTTCCCCTGCCACATCACAACACCACCCTCATACTTGTAAACACTCAAACCGAGCAAAAACGCCACTTAATATTCTTTAGGAGCACCACCACAGTCCTCGTTCTTGAAAAAATTAAACCGAGCAAAAAAGCCACGTAATGTTCTTTAGGAGCAACACCGCAATCCTCGTACTGAGAAAACTTTAACCGAAAAAAAGCCACTTAATATTCTTGAGGAGCTCCCTCTACAACATCTTCAGAATTATTCATACTCCATTTCTTTTAAACACAATCGTCAGCGCACTATAATGATCTTCAAACTAGGTTGCTCAGAATTTTTCTGAACTCCATGTGCCAGATGTTTCAATGTTTTTTCTTTTTCTATTTAAGTCTACAGTGATCCGACAGGTAGTGAAAAAGTCACATAATATTCTTGAGGAGCACCCCCCACAACACCCTCAGAATCTTTCATTCTTTTGAACACAATCTTCAGCTCAAAATAGTGATTCTTTCTTGAATTTTTTTTCAACTCCACGTGTCAGTGATCGAAATGTTTTTTTTTTCTTCTTCTATTTTATTCCACAGTGATTAGACAATGAAAAGGGTGAACTGTTCTAGAATGCTCATTCCATAGTTATTAAATGAAACTCCGTTGTGTACTACAGTCCTTCAGCCCTAAGAGAGCCAGCCAACCAGTACACAGTAGATCTTTCCAAACGCTTCGGATGAAGTACATCCAAGTATGCTTAGAAAGCAATTCTTTTTGTGTATTCTTCAACCATGTGATTATTTCAATCATTGCGTGCTTCGTGATTTTTGTGCAAGGCTCTAAATCAATTCATGTAGAGGTGGAAGACAAAAAAAAACTTGCAGAAGTAAAAGATATTGTGTCTGGAATCTTCTTAGGCCGTGATATATTTTGCCTCAAATTTTCAGATCTAAATGCTCCCCCCCTCGCCTGCACTCTTAGAGATTAGAGTGGCAATAAACAAAATAAGTGCGAATTTTATCAGTATAAACCCCAACTTCCTGAGGTATGACAATCAGCAGGATTTGAGTAAGAAAATGGGGTTAGGGTTTAAGAAAGCTAGGGTTTGAGGATTGGTTTTAAGCATAGAATTGGGTGGAGTGTTGTTACCGGTCATCCGATCAAACGTTGAGTGAGAAAATGGGTTTACAATTGGCAGGGTTTAAGGAAACTAGGGTTTAAGGAATGGATTTAAGCATAGAATTGGTTGAAGTGTTTGTTACCGGTCATCCGATCAAACGTTTCACGTGCTTTCACAAGCTCTCCACGCACAGCAAACACCTGCAGGAGAGCATTGAAAGTGACAACATCTGGTTCACAGCCCTTCATGTTCCGCATGTCGTTGAAGAGGCTGATGGCGTCGTCGAAGCGGCCAAGCTTCGTCAAGCAGTTGAGCATGATGTTGTGGCTGTACCGGTCCACAGGCACTTTCTTCAACACGAGGTGGTTGTAATACGCCACTGCATGACGAGCTTGCCCTCCAGACTTGAACGCCGACAGAATGATGTTGTGTGTCATGAGGTCTGGGCCAACGCCGTTGTCAGTCATGCGCTTGCACACTTCCAAAGCCTTGAACCATTGGCCGCTGCTTCCACATGCGTTGATCAAGTTGTTGTAAGAACTTCGGCTTGGCGCAATCTGCGTTTCAAAACCATGCAGTGACACAAAATTTTGCACAAGGTTTAGCCAACTGGCTGCAACAGAAAAGTTTTTACTACTTTCAGTATATTAGCTATTGAGAGTGACTAACCAAAGATGTACGATTGGCAACAGAAACTGTCAAAAGAGGTAAACACAAAAGTTCCAAACAATTGGCTGCTACAAGGATCATTGAAGAATCTAGAAAAACCTATGAAAAATGGCTAATAAGTTTAGTAGTTTTGCAGATTTTGAGTTATGAGATACTTTTGCAATGCCTTCTAACTTTGTTCATTGTTTGAAACACAGGTTACTCCAAGCCGAAGCTCATTTGGTTAAACCTTTAAGTAGCACAATTACGCAACTAGTTTTTAGCCAACTGTCTACAGCAGAAAAGTTTTTACTACTTTCAGTATACTAGCTATTGAAAGTGACTAACCAGAGATGTACGATTTGCAACAGAAACTGTCAAAAAAGGTAAACACAAAGTTCCAAACAATTGGTTGCTACAAGGATTGTTGAAGGATCTAGAAAAATCTACGAAAAATGGCTAATAAGTGTCGTAGTTTTGCAGATTCTGAGTTATGAGATACTTTTGCAATGCCTTCCAACTCTGTTAGACCGTGGCAGTAGACACTAACACCCTCACATAACTGTGACTTAACCCTCCCCAGGCCCAAACTGGTAGTTATTTAAAGGATTTGAGTAAGCCATATGGGGACTTCCTTCTGTCCAATTTTCTCTCCTTTTGGACTAAAACTTGCAATGTTCTTGAGACGTAATATTTTTCGGAATACTAACAATTGAATTGGCCGTTTTATAAACCTGATTCCTTGATCAAAGTTTCGTGTTGATAGGGAGCAAAAGCCGATGCTTTTGTCCTAGTAGAGAACCCAACTTCAAAGACGTTCTAGAACAGCTAATTGCACTATAACCTTGACAATTGTAACGCAATACTTACAACAAAGCTTGCCAAGTGTAGGTTTTTCTAGAAACCTCTAGAAGGAAAAAGGTGACGTTGAGTAGAAGATTGGAAAAAAGAGGGGCTTACGCAAGCTCGTTGCATGTCATCAAAGATTTGCAGAGCCCAACGCCATTGCCCAGCTCGTCCATGCACGTTCATCAACGCATTGTAAGTCTCCACATTCGGCTTGCACCTGATTGTACCACCAATCCACCCCAATCAAGATTTTTAAAACCGATATTTGTACGAAAATATAATTCACAAGGGGGCCAAGTTTTAGATCACCAGAATCAGCAAAGAACAGTGCATGTGATAAAACACAAAGTTAAGCTTTAAAAAGATCTTTATATAGCTTTGTTAACTTTGCTAAGAAATAACAGCTGCAAAGTTACCTGACCTCCAACCCACCCCAATCAAGATTTTTAAGCCGATATTTGTACAAAATATAACTCACAAGAGGGCCAAATTTTATATCACGAGAATCAGCAAAGAACAGTGCATGTGATAAAACAATAAGTTCAGCTCAAAAAACATCTTGTATGGTTTTGTTAACTCTGTTAAGAAAAAACAGCTGCAAAGTTACCTGACCTCCATTCCTCCATCTCGTAAAAGAGACCCCGTGCGTGCTCGGCACGTTGGTGCCTGGCGTGCAACCAAATCATGCAGTTGTAGATGTCGGTTCGAGCTCGGTAGCATTTCTGGTTCTTCACCCAGTTGAACACCCGCAGGCTGTGCTCTAACGCTCCTGTTCTAGTCATTTCCTGTGTTTTCAGCAAACATAGCATTCCAGCTTAAGAATTCTCTTAGAATGTCAGTGACAAGTACGGTTGTTACTTTGGGCGAGTTTAGGCCAAAGGACAAGACAAGTGAGCAGTAGTCCATGCTCGGGAGCGTAGACGCTGATGCAAGGTTGCGTCATTGACACAACTATAAAAGAATGCCGGCATCTATACATTGATTGTTTGCATTTGTGCTAGACGGACAGGCAATTTGGGGTGATCCAACATGACAACTATGGTGACAAGTACACACTACACTCAATGTCCTCCATTGCTAGTGGATGGCAATGGATGTTGACATGCAATTGTCAAATTACACTATATGTTGTTAACAAGATATAATGTAACATTGCCATGAACAAGTTCAAACTTCCATGGCAATTCATGAAAAAGCAGTAATAGAAAGTTACATAGAAAGTTACATTGTACATAAGGAACCTAATCCATTGGTGTAGCATGAGGTTTGGTTGGCCTTAAAAAACGAAGGGAAAATTTGATGGATTCCCATGCCGTTTGCAATGTTTGTATAAATGCCCCTGGTTTTTTCCAGAAATTGCACAAATACCCTCGAACCATAATTTTCAAGCATTTGTTCTATTGTGCACACCACTTCCTTCATGACCAATGTTGAAGTAGGGAATGCAACAGAACAGGGGAAAGAAGCAGCGTGTGCACAAAGGGAGAAGGAAGTGACATGCAAAACAGAACAAACACCTAAAATTTTATGGTTGTGCAGTTTCTGAAAAACCAAGGGCATATGTACAAATATCGCAAACTTCAAAGGTATCCATCAAATTTTCCCTTTTAAAGAAAATGGCATATTTCAACGTGATGTTTTCACAAATGTAAAGTTTAGAGCAAAGTCTTGCTAAGATCAGAGCAACTGTGCAAAACAAGGTGTCGGCTGGAGATTCCTGCTCAAGGCAGAGATTGGTTTTAGGGTTAGGGTTTAGGAACTGAAAAACCAAGGACATATGTACAAACATTGCAAACTTCAGAGGCATTCATCAAGTTTTCCCTTTCAAAAGAAAATTACATATGTCAACGTAATGTTTTCACAAATACATAGTTTACAGCAAAGTCTTGCTAAGATCAGAGCAACTGTGCAAAACAAGGTGTCGGGTGGAGATTCCTGCTCAAGGTAGAATTAGCTTTAAGGTTTAGGGTTTAGGAACGGAAGGAGAGAGGAGTAGTTGGAAGGAGAAGTACCGCGATGAGGGCGGGGAAATTTTTGCGGTTGAAGCGGCCGAGCCAGGAGTTCAGAACGGCGTCGAAGTCATCCCAGTGATTGAGAGGCAGCAGCTTGGCCACCACTTCGCGAGGGCTCCACACCTGCTCGTGCTCGCTGAACTGCCGCTTCTTGTACTTGGCCGGCACTCTGGCCATCGTCGTGGCCATCTCCTCTTGCGTCACTAATTTCTTAATCTCGTCATGTCTCAAAAGCACGCCGTGTTGTCGTCTTGAATCCCCGTTGTCAGATTCACACCGGATAGCAACGACGTGACGCTGGACGGGACGATTCGGATGGTATTCTTGCACAAATGAGAATAAATAGGGCTTCGTTCTTGCGTCGAACGCTGTAGAGTGCAACATTGCAAACTAGTTTCTCGAAAATTCCATTCTACGTGCTTCAAAGTTTGAACCGTTCATGTCCAAGTTGAGGGTTTAGTCTCTGCCTCAAACCCTAACGAATACAACGTTTCTTGAAATCCACTTCTGATTCCTCGATTCGTTGATAGCTCGGGGCTTGCGTCGAACGCTGTAGACTGTAGAGTGCAACATTGCGAACTAGTTTCTCGACAATTCCATTCTACGTGCCCCGAACGCTTCACGTCTAAGTTTAGGGTTTCGTCTCTGCCTCAAACCCTAAAGAGTACAACATTTCTTGAAATCCGCTTGTGATCCCTCACGTAGTTGGTAACTCCAATACCAAGCTCGACACGCCAGCGTCACACGGGCAACTGAGCCGAACTAGCAAAAATTCGTATTTGCAAAACTGGAGTGTAAGGTTTCACTACCTAGACATATCCTCTCCACGAATTAGGGTTTGATGATGATGCTGGTACTTCGCGTCCTGATTCACCGACCCTCTTCGTTTCCGTTGGATCGTACTTAACCCTGCACAACAAGCCTTTCGAAGCCTTTGGGATGCGTTCGGACTTCGGAGGTTCTGGTGAATAAGATAATGTTTCTAAAGAAGAAGCCGATAATACTGCAAAAAGTGCTCCGACACGTCAGCTCGTACGAAACGTGGTGCTGTTTTGTCAAACATTCTTTTTCAAGTCCTTCCAGCACGTGTATTTGTTGTACTATCTTATTAGTGTCGAGTTTCGTAGCAAACTCTGCTTTTGCTTCTGCATATTCGGAGTTTGAAAGATGTGGACAGAGTGGTAAACTTTGGATTAGGGTTTGCAGTATTTGATTTCAATGAAGTAGCAAAGAAGGGAAGTGCGACCCCCCTGTGAGCTCGGGATCCATCCTCAGAGCTTTCGTTGAGTGCCGTAGTCAACCTAACTTGGTGTTTTTTGTTGCGATGTTCGTACTTCTACACTCAAACGTTACTACAAGACACGCAACAAGCGATGATTCGAGGAGTTCGGACAACCCTAGAGAGTCAGAACTACAGTTGGGTGCTGGATTTATAGCAAATTCGTGTTAGTTTAGTAATAGGACACTCAGTGCCTGTCACTTTAGAATCTCTTGTGGGAAAAGGACTTTCTTACTGCAGCTGACAGAAGCTTAACTCGAGTTCTACGAGCCATGGTGTCTGGTAAGTCCGTCACTCTGCCATTCGCTCGGGTTTTTTCACGAATTCTTACTTATAAGTGTGCTGCGTTTCGGTCGAAAGAATTGTATGGACGCTTGAGGGGAGGAAGGAAATTAGAGGTTGGGCATCTTTCTGGACTTTTGGGTGTTTCTTTTAAGTGTTGCTGTGTTGGATTTTAGAGGAATTTAAGAGAGGTGCATGTTTGTTGAAATCGGTTGTGTTCTGAGAGTGACAATCATCTTTGTAGGACTGGGGTGGGAATTCGTGTCAAAGGATTGTAAACCGCGCTGAAAAACTTGCACTTTACTAGGTTTAGCTTTTTTGCGTGCTAGAATTCTAGCAAGAGTTGTCAGAGATTTTGTATCGACACTCTCCATCTGTGTAAAGTATTTTTTAGGTGACGTCTTTGACTTAGAATTGCACCCAAAAAAAAAAAAAAAACTGGCAAGAGAGGATGCGCGCACTAGCACTCGTAATTAAAGGTCTATTTGGGGTGTTAGATTGCGAGGCTTGTTTTTGCTTGAGATTTTTCAAACGAAACTTGAAAACTCCGTTTTGAGGGCCAGTGACGGTTTGTACTAGTGTGAGAATTTAGGGCTCAGAATCGTGAAAATGAAAAGAGAAGAGAATCTTTGCAGTCGAAGTCACGCACACTTGCAAAAGATTGCATACGTGTATTATTTTTTTGCATGTAGTTTCACAATAAGTGTCAGACTTCGCAATTCCTACATGGCAATCTGCATGTTTGTTACTACACTGACTTTAGTGCAGTTCTTTCTCCAAAAGATTATGCAAAGTACTAACCCCATGTAGAATCTTATACTCCGTAGTATGTTCACACTTGGTGTTAGGAGGAGTATTAGCAATATGAATGCATTCTAAAGGTGTGACCAAATACATCTAATTTTACTTAGCTACTACCACTCTTAACAACAAGTGTGAACTTATTCTTAGAACGTGGGTTTGATTTTTTTGGCTACTTCAGCCAACGAACTGAGCAATTTTACATGTTCATGTACCTTTTATGAACTAACATTGTGTGGACGTTTTCTGAGCAGGGAAAGGGCAATGTGGATACATAGCACTCAGGACCGATGATAGCCTAGACACTACTACCACAACGATGGTAAGTTACCGACTTCTTTGAAACTTGATTTTTTAGTTCTCCAAGGCTAGTTATTTAGGGTTTGGTGCAGTTTGATGATGATCTCTATGAGGGAGAGATTAACTTGTTATGTCGATGGCGCAGGGTTCTGGCAAAGAAGAAAGATTACAAGAGGCGATTGGAGTGAGCGCTGAGAGCGAGCAGCTCACCGGAGATGGAACGGTGGACAGAATGGGCCACATTGCTAACCGACGCAGAACAGGCGGCTGGAAAGCTGCTCCTCTCATCTTCGGTACTTCATCTTCTTCATCGTCGCATGCTTAGAATCTTAAACCTTAAACGCAACTAATAGTTCTCCCTCTGTCCAAAAAGCTTCCTTGTGAAGGATTAACTGTGTTTTTAGTCTTTGTGCTAATGACACATGCATTCTAGAATCAATATACCATCTACCAATTGTATGCAAAATCTCTAGTTTTGATGTCACTGTTGGGGCACCCAAATTCCATGCAAAAAGTACCATATTTGTGCATGCTGCCAGCCAGCTCCTTATTATTGATGATGTAAAGATTAGTAGCAACAATGGCACCTCATATGGCAAGGCCAAGCTTGCTAGGAGAGGAATGCTCTCTAATTACTTGACTTGCCCCCATGAGATCATTGCGCTTTCTCAGTGTTTGAAATCAGCAAAAGGGAGCTTTGTAGTGGTACAAGAAATGTTTCTGAATTTGGAGCTGTCTAGAAGGACAGATGGAGTATTTGATATGGTTTTGCTTGACTGAAGGCTCGTTTACACTCACACGACGTTCTCTTTCGGTGGGCTAGAGCTGAAACCTGCTTGTTTGTAGACCTGTTTTTGTAAGCTCACTTGTGAGAGTTGCAAAGATCTCCAAGCACTTGTTTTTGGAAAGGTGTAGCGCAAGGGGCTAATTTGGTGAGTGGGTCATGGACGGAACACAGCCACAGAGATATGTGAGCGAATGGGCTCGTTGGGGCTGCAACGGAATCTGGTCACATACTTCACCAAGAAAATACACTTGAGCAATCCCCAGGCTGCGAATATGGTATCTAATTTTGTGGGAGCGCTGTACCTCACTCCTTTCATTGGAGGCTTTCTGGCAGATGCATACTGGGGTCGGTTCTGGGCCATCGCTGCGTTTGCATCCGTGCAAGTCGTGGTAAGTTTTCCTTTTGCTATATCTTTCTTTTGCAGTTGTCACTCTTGCAACTAAAAGTCTCATAGCTTGGCTTTGCAGGACCTGGTTTTTAGTCCTGAATCCTGAAAGTATAGTACTATTTTTGTTTACGTGTCTGACAACGTGGATGGGCTGTGTGATTTACTCAGGGGATGATTCTTCTGACTCTTTCGGCTGCACTGCCATCGCTGAAACCCGCTCCGTGCCCAGTGAACTCTGCTCTACCGTGTCCATCTGCCAGCACCTCGCAACTGGCGGTGCTGTACGTGGGACTCTACCTGATTGCTCTTGGAAACGGTGGAATCAAACCTAACGTGTCCTCCATGGGTGCCGATCAGTTCGACGAGAGCCACGAGAAGGAGAAGAAGCACATGTCCAGTTTTTTCAACTGGTACTACTTCATCATCTCGATCGGCTCTCTTCTGTCCGTCACCGTGTTCGTGTACATCCAGGTTGGAATGTCATCTGCATTTCTGGCTTCGCTTTGATCTCTTGCAGTACGTGCAGTTTTCCTGTGAGTACCCTGCTCGCTCGCAGTTAGATTTGTGATGTGTGCAACTTTAGTACAATATCTCGTAACTGGAATAAACGTCGCTTAGACCTCTGTAGGGTAGAACGTGAATTCAGATCAATATGGAGTTGCATGTTATATATGGAGTTGTATCTGGACGAATACAATGTCCAGATACACTCCATATATAACATGCAACTCCATATTGATCTATGGGAAAATTTCATGGATACCCCTGAAGTTTGCAATAACTTCATAGATACCCCTGCATTTTCTGAAATTTCACAGATACCCTTGGACCAAAATTTTCAGGTTTTTTTTTATTGTGCATGCCACTTCCTTTCTTCCTTTGTGTGCATACATAACAAAAAGAAGTACTGTGCGCACAAAGGAAGAAGGGAAGTAGCATGCACAATAAAAAAAAACCTGAAAATTTTGGTCGAAGGGTATCTGTGAAATTTCGGAAAATGCAGGGGTATCTATGAATTATTGCAAACTTCAGGGGTATCCATGAAAGTTTCCCTTGATCTAAATTCACGTTGTAGGTTTCACTAGTAAAACTTCGACTCTGAGCGTGATGATGTGGTTTTGGTACGCAGGACAACGTTGGCTTCGGATGGGGATTCGGAATCCCAGCAGCGGTGATGGTCCTCGCCATCGTTGTGTTCTTCTTCGGTGCACCCCTGTACAGATACAAGCAGCCTCGTGGAAGTCCTCTGACCTCCGTCGTCCAGGTCCTGGTTGCTGCAGTTCGGAAACGCAAGGCAAAGCGAGGCGATGATGCCGATGATAGCCTGGTGCTGTATGAAGGCCCAACCGAGGGCCAGCCTTACGTGGAGGTGCTTGCACACACCGACCAGTTTCGGTACGTTGCACACAATTTTCTTACGTCTTGAGTTCGGATGCTATGTCAGTAGCTCCATTTTTCATTGAAAGAGAAGTGCAGATTTGGCTGAAGCGTGTAAATTGTGGCAGGTTTCTGGACAAGGCGGCAGTGACAGAGAGCTTGAAAGACGGAGGCGGAAGCACCACGGCCGATCCATGGCGCCTGTGCTCCGTGACGCAAGTGGAAGAAGTGAAGATGCTCCTGCGGTTGTTCCCCATCTGGGTGAGCACCATCCTCGTGTGGACGGCGTTGTCTCAGATGGAAACCTTCTCCGTGGAAGAAGGCGCCACCATGGACCACAGCATGGGTCCTCGTTTCAACTTCCCCCCTGCATCCCTCTCTGTCTTCGAGCTTGTCAACGTGCTCATGATCTTGCCGCTCTACGACAGGTACCACAAGTTCGACTTTCCTATGTCAAACCTTTGATTTTCATGCATTATTATGTGACCTGAGAAACCTACACATCCTAAAACATACGCCTTATCTGCACTGCCTACAGATTCCTCGTGCCATTCCTGCGGCGATTCACGGGCCATCCGCAGGGCATTACTCAACTGCAACGCATTGGAACAGGAATCGTCTTCTCCATCCTTGCTATGGTGATCGCTGGTTTCGTCGAGGTAATGCAACCCTAACTCCGCTTGATCTTACAGTACCAAAGGCCTTCCATTCAAAATACTTAGATTCGTATTGAGAACAGCATCTTACTATAAATGTGCTTCAAATGAGCTATAATACGAAATAACTTAAAATATTGAGATATGAAAACATAATGCTAAGAATTCCGTCAAGGATTTTAGGTTTTTGAGATTTCTTCGCAATTCTAGGTCAAATCATGCAAGTGATAGCTTGTTGGAATGCTATAAAGAATGCGCTTCTAACAAGCCATTACCTGTGATGAGATTTTCTGATGCTGAGAATTTTTTTGCAGGTGAAGCGAGTGAACGTAGCGCGGGTTCACGGGCTCATGGATTTGCCGAAGGTGACGGTCCCGATCTCGATTTTCTGGCTAATCCCGCAATACTTTCTCCGTGGAAGCACCGAGATCTTCACGCAGATCGGGCAACTGGAATTCTTCTACGGCGAAGCGCCTGATCGCATGCGAAGCTTAGGCACCGCCATTTACTTGAGCACCATCGCGTGCGGTCACTTTCTGAGCTCCGTGCTCGTCACGGTGGTGAACCGTGTCACCAGCCACAACGGCCGCACGAAGCCGTGGCTCATCGACAACCTCAACCGAAGCCGCTTGGATTTGTTCTACTGGCTGCTGGCGCTTCTTAGCTTCGTGAATTTCCTCTTCTTCCTCGTCTGTGCGTATTTGTACCGGTACAAGCAAGTGTCGGCGTTTCACGTTGACGAGGATGACGACGCCATAGCCGCGACGCAGCCCGCGGAAGCTCTGCCGCTACGACGACGCGGCGCTCGCGGAGAGTCGCAAGCGTGAACGCTCGCTCGTCTGCACAATGCACATCGTATCGATGGATGTGGATGAAAACATTCACGTTCTGGACGATCGATGGATGTTGATGAAAAAATTTGCGGCGTGAACGATCGATGGATGTGGATGAGTAATTTTGGGTCGTAGACGACTGATTTTCTTTCCACATGCTGGTACGGTAGGTGCTCGTTTTGTGTAAATCATTTCTTATATTACTTGATACACCAAATTCTGGTGAATTGTAATTTTTGAATTTTGTCATTTGGTACATGTTCTTTTTCGAAAAATAAAATTGCATTATAAACAAAATTCTACAGAATTTTTAAACCTTTAGTGGGATTTACAAATAAGGGTACAAAATTACCGAACAATTGAGGTGCGTTCACATTATCATCATTGCTTAATTACATCATTCGAAGTAGGTTTGTTTTTGAGATTGTAAAGGGAAATTGTAGTAGAGGTGAAGTGTTATGTTAGAAAAAAGTGGTGAGAAGCAGCTTTTTTTTTGGCACCAAAGTGCCCCTTGTCCCTTCCACATTGGAGCAAAATTGGAGGGACGGAAGTCTACTGGTGAAAATTGGCACTCTCGAAAAAAAAAGGTTGGTGAGAAGAGATCATGTCTCTTGGGAATACCAAAGGTTGGATTGGCACTATTTTTATAATGGTGTTGGCCTCTATTTGCAGTTACTTGAAATTCTATCCTTGTTTATAACTAGTACGCCTTGTTAAGCCTTTTCTAAACTCTCTCTTGATTCCTAGTGATTTTTCACCCTTTGTTTCATTGTCTTTTGCTCTCCCTCCCCACACTCTCCCTCCCTTTATTTTGAATTCTAAATTTTGAATTTCTTTACATTGGAGAATTTTAAATTTTTGATGTTTTAACCCCTAAATACCCAAGGCACCAAAATTTTGGTATCCAACAAACTTTGAAAACTTGTTGAAGGTAATGAATTGACTTTTTTTATTCTTTTATTTTAGGAGACGTTATAGTCTAAAGTCAACTTCAATGTTCAGTTTTGATGTCCTCCATACTACATTTCAATTATTTTTGGTGGGAGCTAAATTGCAAGCATACCTCTTGCAAACCAAAAAGCGTGATGAATAGTGTCACTAAAGAGACTATGACAAGTTACCACATTGGAAAAACATGAAACACAAGTTGAGATTAAAGTGAAGATCTCCCTTGGGCACTCCCTTAGGTAGTTAGGGCCCTTCTATTGAATTTTCATCATTTATAAAATCTAAATGTGTTTTTGGGCTAATTTCATTTGGAATGTCTTTGTTATACAAATTAGAAGTCATTCACAAATGAATTTTCTTTCCCTCATAATGATTCTCGGTCAATAATTGGAATTAAAAAATTCTTTGTATTAGGTTGTAGCTTTTTGACAATTGTATTGCATGCTCATTTGTGAAATTGTGTGGTCATGGGTGTGGAACTTGACATATCAATTTTAACTTCAGTCTTGTTTTTCAACTCTAGATCTTGCTCATAGTATCAATCAAAAAATCTAAATTAAACTTAGCCTAATTTAGATCTTTTAATCTATACAATAAGCGGGATCTAGAGTTGAAAATTGTAGATTCTATGTTAGGTTGTATTTTCAATTTAGAGTTTTGTTAGTGGTTTAGACCTACTATACTATCATAAATACTTGCCATATGCTTGGCCATATGTAGTTGGTGTGGTAGAATAGTTAAAAGGATGTGGTGCATATAGCAATTCCCATTAGCTAATTCTAACACAAAGATTGTGCTAGGATTGTGACTTCTACCATACTTGAGTATTAGTATCAACTAGGTGGTACATCCTAGTATCCTATAAGTAGTCTCATTTTCCAACTTTATGACTTTGTAATTAGAAATCAAGCCTTAAAATGATACTTGGTACCAATCTAACAACATAACACTTTGGCTACAAAGAGCTCCTTGATCATACCCTTCTTACATAATAACCAACTATCACATGGTAGCAATAGAAAGAGTATTCAAATTAAAGTGAAAAAGGAAGAGTGAGTCACTTCTTTGGAAGGGATCTCTTCATAGTTCATAGATGAATGTAATTACGTTTAACCATCAAATAAATGCGTAAACCCTAATTAGTTTTCAATACAAAAAATACCAAGTAACTGATCCATTGTGATTAGCTTGACTTGATCATTATCAAAAATCTAGCACAACTTTTGGTGACCTATTCTTAAATTTCATGTAAATTGAGATTTATATTGTTTATAACAATTTATTGTGTGTTTAAAATGTTATAAAGGTTCTTAGTACATGAGATGTTTTGACAATGTACACAACAAATTTTTCTTTTTGATGATAATTCTAGTTTTATATGATAATTTTATGTTTCAAATTTTTAATCTATTTATTTTTCATAAATTTATGATACTTTAAAATTTTGTGATAGATAATTCTAAAGAAATGATGATTAAATTTTCAATATGCACACAATGAATTGAAGGAGGCTAATGAAGTCCTTGATAATATGTTATCTACAAGATTTGTCAAAAATAGGAAAATTTATGAAAAGTCATGGTTGTTCAATTGTTTTAACATAATAGCCTATTTCAACTTGTGATTATTCTTTACATATATGCCTTTCAAGTGCTTTACACCATGTTGGTGACTTTTGAGGTGACTTTTCACCCTCCCTTTCTCCACCTTTTCCTTTCCCTCCCTTGAAGTTTCAAATTTTGAGTGACGTATAGACACCCAATTCTTTACAATAGAGAATTTTGAACTTCTCATGCTAATAGAGAACTTTGAATATTACGTCTTTGAACATTATGATAGACAACCAACACTTTATAATATAGGTATATTGATAATTTTCATATGTAACAACTTCTAAAAGAGTTTTGCTCAATTATTTAGCTTCTACAAAAGAATAGAAATTTAATCAGTGAAGCAGAATGTGGATACAATTGAAAACATTATAAAGCTATATCATAAGGCAAGAATTAAAGGTGGTTTACCTAACAGATAAAGTTACAATAACATGGTATCTTGAACACCGTGACTTTAAAGAATTCACATAAAATTCTCGTAAAAACAAAACAAGAGTAGTTTCATGGTGTTTTTGAGAACTACATTCTTAAACATCAAAAAATTAAATATTAAAAAAAAATGTGTTAAATGTAAAGATGAAGTGAATCAAATTGCTTATATTCATATCATTTGTAAACACTTCAAGATTAGGACTAAAGTTGTGTAAATAAGGATGATTAACGGCTTAGGATTTTAGTCTAGAGAGAATTTTGGTTGTTCTTTTTATTGAAAAAACTTTTAAGTTATTATTGCAGTATCCAAATCTTAGAATAATGTTCTTAAGAGTTTAGAAAATTGACGGTAGTAAGTTTATTTGTTATCGTGTACAACAAATGAAAAACATAAAATTTCTTTCAACCATGTAATCATATTGATAGAGACTTTAATAGCATTAACATATATAAATCCAATGAATTTTGAGCAATCCACAAATTTTGTTGCATGTACGTCAGTATTTGAATGATAATATGCAAAGGGTGTTCTTGATATAAAACTAACCATAGCTATCACAAATCTGAAAATTTCAATCTATATTTAATTGTGATGTTTTATTATTGATTTTTGGTATTAATAATTAGAGACTTGAATCTCACCAAATTTGGATTAGACTGTTATTATTATTTTTGTATGAGATAGAAGATCAAAAACTTGATTTAGTTGATTACACACATGAAAAGAAAATCAAACTAAATTTTAAAAAAACACAGCTGCTTTTTATTATTTCTTTTCTTACTTTTTACGTGGCAATAATCTTTAATTTTCTTCTGTTCTTAAACTATTACTCTTGAATTTCATACTCATGCTGAATTTTTTTAGGACTCGAAATTAAGACAAAATTTGAAATTGTCAATCATAAAAGTAATAAAAGAAACTAATCCATAACTTAGATAACTAATTGTAAACTTGATTAGGTATTGAGTGTTTGTATTTTGTTAGTCTAACTTACTAAATAATTCAAAAAACAAAACAAACTAATTGACAAATGTCATTTATAAAAAGAATATGTGTGTTTTTGTTTTGATAGTATCAAGTGTAGTATAGATTATAGGATAGTCATGGAACACGTTTTGCAAGATGTGGATGGCCTTTCTAATGGTTCAGAGGAAGATCCTTTTTCTAGAGTTGAAGATAATGTAGTTAGACTTGAAGATGATCTTATTGAGAATTTAGAAGTTGATCCTTTTCCTACAATTGAAAATAATGTAATAGGACTTAGTGACCCTGGTCCTTTGAGTCCCTTTAGCCTCAGTTTTGTAGAAAGTATAATGAAAAATACACAAGAAAATGAAAGAAAAAATAAACAAGAAAATGAAAGAACCAATAGGCAACGCCTACCTTTGTTTAGAAAAAACAACGAAACAACTAATTTTATCAATGAATATGGTTCTTGTAAGACACCTCATGAAGGATCGCCAAATTTAAGACTTGCTAATCTTGGTCTTGTTAATTTTGGTAATCTTGATCTTTTAGAAAATAATATTAGAAATGAACATGGAAGAGTAAATCAACACCAACAAGAACACAACACAAATAATGAAACAATTGATCTTACTAATGAACACAACTCTAATACAACACGTTCTCAATTATTAACTAGTACTATAGATGAAATGCAATTAGATTCTCGAAATGACCGTTCTCAATATGGAGTTAGTTGTGTTCCACGCAAACTTCGTTCAAGTAGAAGAGAAAATCGCTTTGATAGATCTAATACATCAATCTACAAAAATAAACCAAGAGATTTGAAAAAAAAAACCATTGACAAACAAGGTCTCAACAATTTACCTCGGCCTAAAGACATTCTTAATACGATTTTTGGGGTGACTAGTAGAACACTAGATGTCCCTATAAATATGGAGGAAGATGATGATGAAGTAATGGAGTTGAATATGGTAGCACCTAACCACTCATTTTTTGGATCGCCCTCTCAACGGCCTAGTTCTCCAATAGATGATTCTAGTAGAAATCATGAACATTCAATAAATGAATTTGGCAATGTGAAAAACTTTCCTTCACTTGATGATATTGATATATCACATTTTGATTTAGGTACATCAATTTTTGATTTGCATATATCAAACATTCATAAAATGGATGTATTGAATGTTTTCAACCCATATACATCAAATTTGGATTTTGATACATTGTTGCATTTTGGTTTAAATGGGTCAAACATGGACTCAATTAGATCATTAGATTGCAAAACCTATGTTGATGTGTGAATTGAATGAAATTGACATAGATAGTGGAACAATAGGAGAAATAACAGATGCAAATTTAGGGCAAGACCTAGATGATACAAGAACACCATATGAAATAGGAGACAATTATTTTAATTCTACTTCTAATATTGTTGAACTTTTTGATCCTACATTCATAGATAGTAGTAACACCTTTGGGCTTGAACTTCTACAAAGTCCCAAAACTATTGAAAAATCTTTACCATCTCACAAAAGTAAAAGTGATGGTTATGTTTTGGATGAAGATCAATGCATGGATCTCTCTCAAGCTAATGCTCAAAACAATATGACTCATGAAATTGAAACAAATACACCAACTTGTGAAAACGTAGCATATTTGGAAACAATAAGATCAAAAGTAACTCATGCCAAAAATTTGTTAATCAAGGTGAAAAATTTTAGAATAAAAAAGGTAGGATGGAGTAAATCGGATGTGACACAAAAAAATGCAAATGCTCAAAGTATGGCAATGAGTAGAATTCTTAAAGGCACTGTTAATAATAAACCTTTTAGAGTGGATTCTAGTTTAATACTTACAAGCAACAATAAGCAACAAGTTCGTTCAGACTCTAAATTAACAAACATTGCATTAACTTATTTGAATAAACCCATACCACGACAATGGAGGGACATGACTAATCCACATTTGATTGGTCTTTGCATGCATATGTTTTCTGAGTCACAGCTTTTAGAAGCTTGGAATATTGTAGGAAGTAAAAAAAATATGTTTGATACAAATGCAAAAATTTGGAATCCTCTAATGTATATGGATAGTGTTTCAAAAGTATACAATAAATACTTTCCTGTTGTTTTAACATCAACAAATGAAATTGTAGCTTTTGATTATAAAAACAACAATGATGTAAATGACATTGGTAAAAAGTACAATGAACAAGGATGGACTTTAATGCCATCTTTGAGATGGATAGAGTCTGATATTATTACAAAAATAATTGCTGCAAATAACGGACTATTAGTTTTAGATAGTGAAAGTCCAGCAATTGCTAGAATTTTCATAAATCATAGATGGGTAGTTTATGAAACTGAAAATAAACATCCTAGTATAGAAGAGAAAAACCAAAGCTTGCTTACCATTGTAAATCCTTTGACACATGAATACTTATTTTTACCACCTCTTCCGCATTCAATATTTAAAGAAAAGTTTGGAAATTTGAGCTTTTCAAACTCAAAAGATCAAAACTATCAACTTTTTATTCTTGGATGTGAGAAAGTTGAGCCAAAATCAAATTATAAAACTAGGCATGCAATAAAAAATGGAAAAGAAGCACCAAAAATGCGACCTATACACATTGTCAATGTTGCAACATATAGCTCTATTGATAAGGCATGGAAAATGATTGATCATGTTGAAAATGCCAAAACTAATCATTTTCAAAATAAAAGAGGATGTGGAAATTGTGTAATTTTAAACTACGGGATTTATTTTGGAGGATTACAACTGATACCTTCTCCAACAAAATACATGGATGATGAAGTACCATCTATTTTTTACATTAATTGTAGAGGGAAGAGGCACCAACAATTGAAATGTAAGTTTTTATTATATGGTTTAGGAAACATAAGGATCCCAGAAGCACCTAAACTTGTTAAAGTAGCAAATGATAAAATATATGCAATAACTCGTGAAGCAACACTAAGTATATGTGATAAGGATAATCCACTTGTTCTTATAGAAGTCATATTGAATGAAGATGGTACTCCTAATGGAAAATTTTCTCTTGTTGTAAATGGTATTATGCCTGTGACATATTTATACAAATTATTCAATAATCCGCTTCAAAAGGGCTTTATAAAATATGAGGTTTATAGCAATGGTGATTTGATTGCATTTAGAGTAAGCTTATCTCAACTTTTTTTTGTAATTTATGATGTATACCTAACACGATGGAAGCTAGTCCGCTTACCTTCTCAAGGAACATTAGAAACAAATGTAATAAAGAATATTGTAATAAATGGGATATATCAACCTAATTGGTTAACAACAGTGGAGAAAATTAATCAATAGTAAGCTTTTAACCCCTAAAAGACCAAAATCCTTCAATTTTGAGCAAGCACATAACATTGGAATTTTTGACCAATTTTTTTGTTTTTTTTTCTCTACAATATTTTCTTGCAAGAGCTACGCAAGAATATAGTTTTTATTGAAATCAATTTGCAATTCAATAATTATGGAGAATTTTGGAGAAATAAGTTATCGAAGGACAAATTGTGCAAGCCAATTATCCTTAAATTTTCCCACGGGCAACCAACGAAGGCAAAACCCTTCATTGAAATGCGACCAAACTATAAGTATTTTAGATAAATACATTGGTTTTTGAATTGCAATAGCTACTAGAGATTTGGGTTTTTTGTCATTCTTTGTGGTAGGTACAATCTTCTAGTGCGCTCTCTGGATTTTTATTTTTCAATATTATTTTATGAAGTTCAAATTTGCAAAAATCCTCAAAGTAGTCTGGATTTCAAGTGCATGTTAGAAATGTTGGTACATGTTTCATGTCTTTATGGACCATAAAAACTTGTAGAGATATTCTTCACATGATTCAAAGTATGTTGGATAAATCTTTTCAGCATCAATAGTGCAAAAATTGCTCACAACATGCTATGAAAGGGACCTTAAAATTTTGGACAAAGATTAAAAGAATTTTTATATGATTTCAATGGATTGTATCTCTCAATTTGTGTGGTCAAGCATCACAAAACTTTCACCATATCTTCTTGCATAAATCCAATGCAAAATCCTACAATAAGATTTGTACAAAATAGAACAAACTTTTTCTTGGGATCAAATGACTAGAAATGACAATTTTGAGTAATTTTCAAGAAAAAAACAAGCTTGGTCCCTTAGGGGTCAAGGAGATTATTGTTCACCATTGATGGTTTTCTTGCATATTTTGCCTCCATGAGTAGTTTTCATGTTCTTGGGCTAGGCTTGCTTAATAGTGGAAGTCAAGATTGAATAGGATAGAGGGTTTGTCAAAATTGGGGATTAAAAGTCCTCTTGATCTTCAAAGAAAGCCAACAAACTAGCAAAACCTAGATTTCCATGAAAACCAACAAAAGGGCCAAAACTTTGAGATTTTATTTTATATTGGCCTCTCCCCTCATCTTTCTACAACATCAAAACCTCAACCTTGCTTTTTCATTGTAAAGCAACACTCAAAAAAATATTTGAAAAGCAAAATGCAAAGCATGTGGCTAGAAGTCAAGAATCTTGGCTAGGGTGCATAGAATTTAAGACATCTCTCAAATTCAACAAAATGTTTGCAAAAGTTACGATGCTAACTTGAATATTTGAACATGTCCTAAAAAGCAATGTAAAAAATCTTGTCAATGTACTCGATAGTTCCAAACTTTCAGACTAATTCACTTTCTTGTCTCATTTGTTGCTGCATTGCATTGCTTTGCTAAAAACAAATAACATGGAAATTTATGTTGCATTCCTTGAAGTCCCACATGAGTGAACTAAACGTAAATGCAACCCTTATCCATAAGCAAAGCTTAAAAGTTCTTGCCTAAAACAATTGATCTGACGATGGTAAGAGACACACCCTTGATCAATACTAATATAAGTTTATACTTTATTCAAACAATGTCCAAACAACACATGCACAAGATGCCTTTAAATCCTTGTTTGATTACCAACAAGAGATGAGGCAACTTGCTCTCATATGCTCAATTCTCCTTGAAGATCTCTTGAAGCTATATAGGGGGTCACGGCCCCAGACCCAACTTTTCTGCTCATTTGGATGCTCTCAAGTGTACATACCTTAAATCATGATACTCAAGGTGGTCATTTCGAGAAAAACTTTTCACAGTTACAAGAATTTGTGGCAAAGAGCTTCACAATCATTCCAGCAAGTCTGTAATATCTCGGAATCCGTTGGATATCGAAGGCACAATTGCTCCAACTTGCAACGATGTTTCATCAACTCCATCACTCTAGGAATCTCTTGTTCCCTTCCTCGTCCCTGACATGCCCATCCACATGTCATGTCAACAATTATGTAAAATCATTTAAAAATATTCCTTACTTGAGAAAATAGAATATATAAAACTAGCGTGTTGTGTCTAAACAACTAAAATGAGCTCCACAATACATTAAAATGCGAAACAACACTCACCATGAGTGCCAGACACCTCATCAGTTCAGCATATGCAAGTGGCCAGCCAGGTGCCATCTGTCGTGCAGTTTATAACCACGCAAGTCAAAAATAAATAATATACATGGAATCAATCAGAGTCTGTTTCTCAATTTCAGTGCAAAATATCGCATATTTATTTATGAAAGTATGTATAGTTTAGATTTGCCTTCATAGTTTGAAATTACTTGAACATGGCAAAGGCATGGCACATTCTCTAAAGCTAAACTCTCTAAGCACGGATTAGACTTCTACTGAAAGATCTCCCCATACAATTTATAAAAAAAGCACAGATCAACAAAAGTTGTAGAATTTTTGAATGGTATTTCAAATCTTGAGCTCTGGACTTCTAATATAACTGCGTGATTTTTCAGAATTTGGACTTTGGACTGTCAAGATTTAGTTAAATGTGGAATAAAGGTGGAAGAGTTGGAAAGGAATCTTGTTGCAACTTCGGTTCTTGGTAAAGAAGTTAAAGGAAAAACCAAGGAACGCATTATTCATTAGTTTGGGAAAAAGCGCTTTCCCAAAACGTATTTTGGGAATGCTAAATGTTGCATTTGTGAGAATATTTTGGTGATTTGAAGTGAGTTTTTTTGATAATTCCTGTAAGATATTTCATTGTTGATGTAAAGTCTTGATTAAATCATCATAATATTCACTCTAAATCAACTAAAAACTCTTAAAAATGAAAAGTCCCAATATGGAAGCTTTTTCCCAATTTAATGAATAACATGTTAAGGAGCTTTTTTGCCAATTATTTGTTAACATACAAGCATGTGGAGGTAGTGCATTAGGCAGGTTACCTCAATGGCTCGAAGCAGGAACCTCTCACCATCTTCCAACGTGCACTTTCGACCTGCTCGGCCACGTAGTTGGCTTGCTGGGGCGCTTTTCATGCAACACCGACCTGCCTGATGGACACAACATTTTGCCTAGTTATATAAAGCAAGCTGAAGAATTTCAAGCACATCCTACAAATAAAATAAAAAATCTATTGACGAATAGAAATTCGAACTTAACGGAACCGTATGACTTGTAATGACTTGCTTGTAAACTACAACTGAGATATGTCCTTCATGCTCAAAAGAGAAACCAAACTAGTAAGGAAATCCATCTGTAATTGAAAGAAGCAAGCTCAATTTGCCAACCTTACATTCTTGTTTTGAGAAGAAAAGCTGCGTGAGCAGAAAGATTTTAACAAAGACTGGCCCGTGAACTTAAGCTAGAAGGTCATGTAAGGACCACTTTACATTGCACAGATTCAGACAACAAGAAATTCTGCACCTTGGTTGTTGTAGAAATCATTGTTAATTCATTCTGCTTCGTTCAATGTTGGTCTTACAATAGTGTGAGTAACAATAATGAGCATGAAGAGGTGGCTGGCGTTTACATGGCTTCTATGTGGCATACTCAAAAATCAACTTGACATCACAAGGTTTCAAGTTACCTCAAGAATCGTTACCTCAACTACATTACAGTTGCATACAATTGCATGTGGATTATTAAAAAGCTTGTTCCCTCACTCTTAGTTGCACATGATGTTGGTTCAAATGAGTTCAAGGGGACTGGTGCTTGCACCTGAAGTGCTGTCCAGTAACAAGCTGGGCGTAGTCCTGCTCGCCGCTGCAGCATACTTAGGCCATTACTCCATTCTCCATCTGTAATATTCCAGTTAAATATATACTCTCTTTGTCTAGCAATAAGTGGCCCATTGGATCCTCATGTCTTCTTATTCCAATTTCATCGGTCATAATATAAAATAAATTATTTATAAGCGCCCAAATATTATATCAAATAGTGATGAACAATTGTATGTGTTCCTTGCAACCTACTTTAAAATTGGGCCTAATAACCCTCCATACAATCTACTCAAAATTATTGAGAAGAACACAAGTTTCCAATGGGCCACTTATTATGAGACAAAGAGAATCTATATTATAAAGGCTGTCTTATCATATGTTTCTATCTCATGTCTCATGATATAATGACGTGTCATGCCATAATTTTCTATTAACACCACAAGTTCTAATAGAGAGAGGGAAAGGAGAGGAAAAAGGTGGTGAAACGTCACAAAGGGAGAAGAAAAGGCACCTAATTGGAAGGTGAAAAGTCATTGGAATTGAGAAAAATCATTACATTTTTCAAATTTAATATTTTAAAGCATCATAAGTTTGAAACTCTCTATTGGAAGGGAAGGGGGAGGGAGAGGAAAAGGTAGGGAAAGGGCAGGTGAAAATTAACATAGAAAAGTCACACACAGGTGCAGTATACTTGTATACATATATAGTTCTCAAGTCTTGCGTAAACACTGAAGAAATAACTTCAAACCACTTTGACGTCCTCACCTTGCATAAATTGGAGAGCGGAGTTTCGGAGGTGCCAAGCTAGAAGATCTCGAGGTGCAGTTCGGGTACTCGGACTAGTTGCTAAACTCTCTTGGCCACTTGGCAAGCCTTCCATAGTAGCGTGCCAGCCACCAAGTTGTGCTTTTCCCTCTTCAATCTGCAACTGCACCATCTCCTCTTCAACACTAGTAGTTCGATCCATCAAGAAATTTTCCATTGAGTGCCACCCGCTCCACATGTGCTTCTCCTCGCCAATTCTGCACTTCTAGGAAACAGTTCCAACTTCTTGTAATCTTTTCCAACACAGACTACACTTCGCAAAGTATTCGCAAAAGGTAACCACTACACTACAACTATTCAGACACCAAATTTATGAAAAATTGTACGATGGTATGAAGCTTCATCATGTGATTTTTGCACAAAAAGACCATCCAATATATAGGAAAGAGGGTGACCGATTGTTTACTTCTTCATATCCAAATTAGAAGCAAAGTATATGCAATCTTAAAGATTCTAACAGTAGAACGGGATGACATTGCAAAAAACGCACGTTGCTTCATAACAATGTTTCTACTTTTCTCATATAAAAGAAATGCCTATCTAAGGTTTATGTGACCACCAAATGCTAGACAGTGTGAGAGAGAGAATCTTTGAGAACTAAGATCAACCTTGATTTGACTTGATTTGATGTTGCATCCCCTAGATGAAACACAAGCAATCGGGTCGAAGATGAAGAAGCATTCGGTGCAATAGTGTATGCTAACAATGGGTGGAGCAACACCATATCTCCACACGCAAGTCTCAGCTGCATCACTCAAAAACAAAAAGATAAAATGATGCTTCTATAGAAAAGCAGGAATAACCACATGATTCTCAGTTCAACTACATTAGCCCCTTAAGGATATTGCCTACCAAAAGTGTTGGCTATATTCATATAAAGACGATTTAGTACTTGAAGAAATGGCATTATGACAAATGCCAAAAATCCCCCAAAAATTTCTAGCTGACCAGTAATATGTCTGACTTGGATTGAAATTTATAGCTCTAATGGAATTCATGTGCTACACAAGTGCCCCATCCGTATACAACACGAAAGAGCGTATACAAAACAACAACATCCTTAAGGGGTTAAGATCGTTTCAAACAAATGCGTTTTGGCTCCACTACTGACGCTCCCTAATCCATTCAAAGCTCAGTTGGAAAATCATAATAAAAATTGGCAGGGGGTTTAGCAACAATACTTCCATGGGAGCAGCAGCAGGTACGTCATAAGGTTGTGGAAATGACGATCGGTCAGAAATAGAATCCGCAATCTTGTCATTCATAATCCAATGACTTCTCGGAAACACTGCCACTCCTCCACAAAACGTCTTAGCGGTCTGATCTGCACTGTGCCCAACCTTCATTGTATTAACCATCACATGCTCCTTTAACCCCTAAAGGAATAAAAAACCCCACATTGTGCGTACTGGTTATATTAGAAATCTTTATTAGGTCATACAAGCACCTTTTTTTATTCAGTATTTGTATTTTTGCCGACCAGTACATGAAACATTCTTCACTAATTCTGGTGATTATGGTGTCATCAAAAGTGCTGAATTGGTCATTTCAAACCACGAATCCTGGTTCCATTTAGGGTTAACCGTCATAATCCACACACTAAACACTGAATGCAGGTAGTATTAAAATCAAGGCCATCTTAGAATTTGATGCACGGACGAGTTTGGCCTGATCACAAACCTGAGAGAGACACAACAAGAGTTGCACTCCAAGACGGTCTCTGTAAAGTTTCACCCTCTATGCCAGCCATCTAACAAAAGCATCACCATGTCCTCGTTAGATTCTACCACGAAGTTTAAATTTATACTTACTAAGGTAGTATGCTCGAAAATTGTCACTTTAAGGGCTGATTTGCCTTTTCATGGGCTTCCACGACATGAAGGTTTTTTGTCTAATTTTCAGGCAAAGAGAAAAGGGATGGCAAATGTAACACAATTTTTTTCATATTTTTTTGAAGCATAATCAATTTATTGATGATTTTTCAAATTTTTTGTGACTCTAAACCCTTCATAAACTGTCCCGTGACAACTTGTAAAGTGTAAAGAGAGAGGAGAAACCAAGAAATGTGATTGACTCTTGCAATAAAATACACCTTTTTTTCTATTACTTCAAGGACCACTTCATGTCCATTCATGAGCTACCTATGGCACGTTTGTTGCATTTAGAGCATACTACCTTATACTTGTTTTGAATCTGTATGTTATGCATCCAAAGACATAAAACACTCGGCCTCGTAATATCCGTCAAAACGGTCAGCTCAGCAGTCAATTTAGAAACGCTCAGGTTTAGAGTTTGATGATCTAGGGTTTCAAAACATCAGAGGACACGCACCTGCCAAGAATGATGCCAATACGGTTCAGGCGAAGTGGCGGCATCAGTGCATCGATGTCCTGGAGCGTGCAGCCATTGCTGATGCTGAGAAAAGACATCAACAGGATCCATCAAGAACGATTTCAACACCTTCTCTTGCTCTTGAGTTACTACCAACACATCATCATCATCAACCTCGTCCACTTCCGCCTTGCTCCACAATCCTGGGAAAATGGCAAACCCGTCCTCAAAGATCTGCTTCCTCGTCCTCTCCACTTCACTCTGAACCAACCCTAAACTTGCGCACCAACGGACGTCTCAGAATTTCATTCCGAAACAAAGTTTTCAAAATTCATGGCACACGCTTTGCGTGAGTAGGACATGTATGAGTAATGCAACATTCAATTTTACAAAAAATTGATATCCCCACAAATCAATTGGTCTAAAATCTAATCTTGATGTACTATACAAATACAAGAAATCAATATCTCACAATTGATGTAGAATCTAATTCACATGCACTATCATATTGGTCCTTTTTTGAAACTAAAAATACCAATTGCTTTCACCACAATGCTACTCTTTTATATTTTGCTAGGAGGCGCTTGGCATTTTATTAATTTTTAGCAAATGGTTGGCGGGCGTTTGGTGTTTTATATTTGGGGCATCCTTTCTTATTTCAACTTCCACCAAAAAGTTCTACAGAATTTTGGAAATGGACATGGTTGTAGGGCACTTGATGTTATATGTCTTGGGCGTCCTTTGTTACTTCAAACTTACAACAAAAATTTCTAAAAGGTTCTCGAAAAAGGCGCACTTAGAGAAATCCTCCCACTTAGTAGTATAAACAAAAAGTTCTACAAAATTTTGAAAATGGACATGGTTATTGGGCACTTGGTGTTGGGTGTCCTTTATTACTTCAAACTTACAACAAAAAATTCTAGAAAATTTTAGAAAAGGGCGCACTTTGAGAAATCTTCCCACTTAGTAGTATAGATAAGTATAGATAGATGAGTGATAGCACATACCGAATTGAGGACTGGAGCTCACGGCGACTGAATCATACGAGCGAGGTGGTCGTGATCCAGATAACCTCCGAGTGCTCTGAATCGTGCGCCTTCTCAGCTCCTGGCGAAGAGAAAATTGTAGCGACAACGATGTCGTCCATGGCGAACTTAACGATGTCGAGGAGCTGACGTGAGTGTTGTGATGCGACTTAGTGGAAAGGCTGCAAGGATTGTGAAGAGTACAATAGGAACAGAGCGGCGTGTGACTCGTCATCGCGGCTGACGACGACGCTACAACGATTCCTGCGTCGGATTCCTGCGTCGGTGTTCGGTAAGTGAAGTCATTTTGATTGAAGTGGAACCTGCGATTCTGCGGCGATCACATTTCTGCTACTGATGCCAGGGCCAATGTGCGGGAAAAACTGGCTGCTAGTTCATTGTTAGTCGGTGGAGTTGGGAAATAAATCGGTTGCATTTGAAATTGTCGGCAAAAAATTGATTGAATTTTACCAAAAATTCTAAATATAGTACCTTAGTATGTAAATTTAGAAAAAGATCCAGCACTGTCAAGCAAAAAATTGGTTGTCCGTTTGTAGCTGGTGAAATTCAAAAAAATTCCCAAACACTGTCCGGGGCCACATAGCCACAAAACTGGCAATTTGGAATAGATAAGAAGTAACTTGTATTTTTGGAAAATTGGGAGATAGCTACTTTCCAAACTTTCATCTATTGTTCACTTAAAGATAACCTCTCCACCATTCTAGTGCAGGAGGTTTGAGATGGGGCAGTTTGTGAATTCTCAAAACTAGCAATTTTGTCAGTGTATAGACTAGAAAAGTGAGCCCTTGAAAGTTAAAGAATCTACTTTTTCACAAACGTGTAAGAACCGCCACCTATTTTTTACAAATTGTTGGTTTGAACTAGCAATTCTGGCCTGTGTGGCCCGGCCTTGAATGGTCAGGAATTCATGTAAGGTAGCAGCATCCATAAGCGTTGCGTCCCCATGCCTGTCACTTGACAGTGACAAGGCTAATCAATAAAAAAAACAAATGGTTGTGGATGACTAAGTGATGGTTATGGTTGTGGGTGACTAGCATGAGGTTTTGAGTACCCATCTCACTATTTAAAAACCAACAAGCCTTGTGATTAACATCTCTTACTCATGGTTCTTACAATTTCAGTAATTTTGGACTTTGAAAAATCTTTGTGGACAAATATTTGGAGTTGGAACCTTGAAATTGATGCCAATATTTTTGATTTCCTTATCCTAACATACAGCATTTTTTTCAAAGCTAGTCAATTGTTTTACCTACTCCAATAACCCTTATTTCCACGCTTATGAGTGCGCCTACCTTACGCTCGAGTTGCGGAACAGTTTCTTCTGTCAATTGGTACGTTTTGCTGATCCTTGGCGATTCCTCGACGATTCCTTGGAGATTCCTTCGTTTTCCGGTGAGAATTCTTCCTTGGGATTGGTACGTTTTTCAAATCCGACGCGGTTGCTTGTGCTATTCCTTGGCTGTTCCTTGCTCTCGTCCTTTGAGATTCCTCGGAGATTCTTGACATTTCTTGGAGGTTCCTTGACGATTCCTCTCAGATTCCTTAATCCCTAAATGCCCATGCTGCTGAATTCAAGTGTTAAAAATACCATATTCTGGTGTTGTGGGCATTTAGGGGTTAACCCTTGAACACCTCAACGTCTCTTATATTGCCTCTCCTGATTTAAAACCTTGTTTTGAGGCACTAGAACTAACTTTTTGGTCTTGCTACAAACTACAATTATGAAGGCATTCAAGTTGTCCATGTCAATGGAGTAATGGTGAGGAAAGCCAAATTGTTGTACAAGCGTTGCAAAAGATTTGATTTGGTAAAACACCATACTGGGCAACAGGGGCATGGTGGCAAGTAGCATTTTACAAGTTGCAACTAGTCAATATCCCTTGCAAGTTTCCTTGTGTAAGCTTTGTGGTAGCAAGAAAGTTGTTGGCAAGGGTTCAAGCATGTTCTAGATCTTTATTATGGCAACCGTCACCACCGGTCATTGTTTTCCATGCAATAGCCATTTGAAGCCCTAAAACTTGACATAAAAAGAAGTGCAATCTTCAATAATTTACAAGTGTGTGCATTCACAGCTAATCTTGCTCCTCACAAAATTTGAGATGAACCCAAGACTTACAAAATTTTGTAAAAATCATCAAATAGCAACTACCTCCCAAAAAATGAGATTTTGTCATTACATGTTGTTTTATCAAATGTTATAATTTCTCATCTCCTGCGGTGAATTGTTCCCAAAATTTGCAAGCCTTCTTCTGAGTAGGTGTTCCAGTATTTTCAATGGTCACTTTTTGTGAATCATTTGATTGACCAAGATACAATGCATCAAAACTTTTGGTTTCCAAAAACCCTGATTTTGGTGAAATCAGCTTGGGTGCTTAGGGGTTAACAACTATTTGATGATTTGCAAATTGGGGTCATGGTAAAGTAGTAAGTTTTATGTGTTTTAAAAGTTGTTCTCGCTTTAAAAGCATTGTTTCATACAAAAATGTATATGGAAGCTCTTTATGTATACATGGTAGGCAATTCAAAGTGAAACATCTTCAAAAACAATTGGGTTGCATTTATAAATCTATGTTTCACTTTATAAACATATGAGAATTAGATGCAACTTTTGTGAATAAGAATTTTTTTATTAATGATGAATTAAAGTGACAAGTCCGCCATGTTTGTTGCTTGCGTCTACTGTGAACACAACAAACTTTATTCCATTCAATCTAATAATTTCAAAGAAACCTTTGATGCTACTGATGAAAACTAAAACCATTTGATAGATACGCATGTAAATAAAATCTGACGCTCAAGTCTTTCAAGTTCAAGAACGGAGTACATTCCTTCCCACAAGTGTACATATATATGTGATACAAACAGAAATCTTATTCCACATGAACGCTTTTTGAGAAATGACCTTGCCAAATTCTGAAACCCCCCAATAAACTCAATCCCGAACAAAGTTTCAGTACATGAAGTAATTATTTTACCCATTTGAGAGCTCACTGTGAGAAAAAACCCACTTGAAATCAGTGGGGTTCTAGAGAGCCTTTCTAACACTCTTTTCACCTAGAAATGAATGGGAATCTACATTATCAATCTACCTCTATAACATGGAAGCATTTTTAGGAAACATTTTGTCACAATCTTACCTCATTCTGACATTGACTACCATACCACTAAAAATAATTGGGAGAAAAAAAAATGAAATTGTCAAATCCCTCCTACACAATCTCCAAGTTCACCAAAATTTGGATGAAAGTTGCTAATACTAAAATTTGCTAGATGAACGTGCACACATGAATGATTCTATCCATTTTTTCCTTACCTCCTTGCATCCTTGCATTCTCGGGTGCGTGTCATATGACCAAGCAAACAACCAAAAATACCAAAGTACGGAAACACCAAAAAAAACCGAAAAACCAAAATTATTTCTCTATCCCTTCTTAAATTAAACATATGACTCTTTTTATAAGATCACTTGGTTGCATCTCTGTTTCGTACTTCGCCTGCAAAATTACCAAGTTGGGACAAGGCTCTCCGTCCGGACAACGACCGTTGCAACACGGAAAACCCGGCCCATTTTTCATTGCTTCTTACGGTAGTGACGCCTCAGCATGGCAAGCAAGTACTCGTTCCAAGTGTCGATGGGTCCAGGCATGCACCAGTGCAGGCAGTCTTGGGGAGGGGGTCTGCCGTTCTTCCCACGCTTCACCTGCAAGGTACTCAACCATTGCTACGTTTTAGCCAGCTTGGCAAATTCAAAGTTTATTGACCTTTTCAATGTACGAGCCAGGGTTTACACTACGTTCTAAGTCTCGCTGAAATCTCACAATCCAATTGGTTGCGAGTTAAAGTTGGGATTTGGCATTTCATGCTACGTCCAAATTTCATGTTCTAATTCAATGCATACTGCTTAAGTGGCAACTTTTTTTGGAAGAAGTTTTGGCGCCAAGAAGGTTGGAAATCCATTCAAGATTTGCATTGACCATACTGCTAGATCCAACTTTTAGCCTAAGTCCCACCAACGTTTTTACATAAAAGATTCTTGGTTTTTTATAGAACTCTTTTTTTCCCTCTATAACCTAATGAAGCTGGAATCTTACGATAAGGTGGAACTTGCACAAATGAAACATGAGACACAATGTGAGTTGTCCCTCATACTTTGAGTTGAAAATCGGGACTTGGTAACTTTACATTATGTTCCATGTCCCTCTTAAACATTAACTTACAAAATACATGTGTGGCAGCACTTTTTGAAAGTTGCAGCGTCAAGAAGGTGGGAAGATGGGATTGTGCTGAGATAAGCAATAAGTGAAACCCAACTTCAATCCAAGGTCCTACTTGTTTTAGTTACTTCAATTAGTCACTTGAGGTTTTCTTTGGTGATTAATTTTGCCCCACTGCAACTTGTAGAGTTGGGATTGAACCAAAATTTAAAATAAAGTAAAAATGAAATATAAATGAAATACAAAAATAATGTTATGGAGTGTTACTAGAGGCATTTACAAAGCGTGCCAATGGTTGATAACTTGGTACTCACCACTTTGTTGGGGTTACTGTCGCGGTAAGGGCCCGCGTGTCCGTCTGCTCGGTGGAGAAACGGTTTCACGACGTCCATCACAAGCAGCCTCTCCTCCGTGGCGTTGGCTTCCTTCACCGCGGCCATTTGGTGGGCGTACACTGCGTCTAAGTGTTTGTTTCGCGGTAGCTCGGCGTCCGTCAGCGGCTTAGTCTTGCCCGTGCAAGAACCGCCCGTGTTCCACGTCCCTCCTTCGTAGTGATCCGGCGAATATGTTCGAAGTATCGTCAACCCCCTGCATCGCAAACAACCAAATTCAAGAGTTCGCAAACAAGCCTAACAATGTTCTAACACATGAGTGAAAATTGAGTAAAAAGAGTGACGAGAATGAAAGGTGTTATTTTGTTAAGGATTTGGATTTCTATGACCAAATAGATACGGCAAGGGAAAAGGTTTATAAGTCTACAACATGAATACCACCCTCGAGTACAAAGGACCATTTATGCTTAAAAGTTAAAAGTGAGTGTGACGAGGTCTTACTGTAGGCTAGGCAACACGAATTAGAGCCCTGGAGAAGTAATTTTAGTAAAGCAAAGTATTCCGAACAAACTTTTGAAGGGTAAATAATGCATAATCATGTTTTGATGAAGGATCTGAAAAAAAGACACCACAACTCTGAAGAGAGCCAAGATCGTGATGTACAACCATGCTCTCCATATCGCATGCTTGGTTGATGCTTCTGTTGAAGTGGATTGCATTGAGATCAAATATTAGAGAATCTTGGTTGAATTGGCAAGTTTCTAATTGCTGAAAAATGAGATGCACAACCAAATTTTCTGTTTGAAAACTAGAAGCGGTGAAGATCTCAGATGAGAGCAAGTTTTGGAACGTGCCAATGAACCAATGGCAGAGTTCATTGCAAAGCCAGGTGGTGAAAATGCTCACTTGTATGCCGGGTGTGCCAAAATGGAGTTCAAGACCATTTTCATGGTAAGGGCGAAGGCCGTCATGGAATCCATGGGATTGGGAGAGGTGTTGTTCCACCACTTCTGCCAGCCCACGACGGAGGATCCGTTCACGAACACAGCGGGCTTGGTACCCCACCAGTGCCCGGTGGCCACCACAAAGACGTCGATGCTGGCCAGGCTCTTCGAGAAAACAGAATCCAAGGTGTCCAGGTGCAGCTTGCTCAGGTCATTCGATGCGATGTCGATGGCATCCGTGGTCACGTCCACCAGCCATGGCGACCAAAAGCGCACCGCCGTGAAGCCGTACTCCCTGAACTCATATCGCATGGCCATCCTGGTGCCTCGCATCACCGGCGTCACCACCTGTCGATCCACAATTAAAACCCTGCTGGATCAGTGCTCACAAAATCAATAGTGACATATCAAGAGAGTGCCGATCGTGAGCTTTGCAAGTTGAACCCATCACCTACCTACACTTGAAACGCCAACATTCCTCTGTTTGCAACGCAACTACAAAAAGCTATCAAATTCTCTTAGGGCAAATGTCAACTTCATAGTTGTTACTTTGGGTGAGTTTAGGCTAGAAGACAGGACAAGTGGACAATCCAGATTGAGTGAAGTTCCATAATAGAATTAGGGTGCGGACGTTAGTGCACAGATGCAAGGTTGCATCTATGCCTAGATCTTAAAAGAATAACAAACAAAAATTGCATGTGTATGTGTTTTGATCATTTGTTGTTGTGCTAGACAAGACAAGTGATTTAGGGTTGGTCCAATATGACAATCATGGTTGATTTCTATGGTGGTCTCTAAAATTGGAGAAGCAAGGAAACAACAACAAACAAATTATTGAGTTGTAGAAGTGTGCTAAAAAAAATCATACAATTGGAAATGGTGATTTGACAAGTTTTTTTCTAGAGAAGCAAGGGAGTTTTGGGATCTAAGTTTTCTAAAGGCAGGGATACTAGTCACTTTGTCCAATTGCAATGTAGCATGGAAGTAGGCCCTAGCTAACTTCCATGTTGGGTATGGCAAAGGAAAATGGAGAAAAGTGCAAACTTGTTGGTCTTTGTTTTTGCAAATCCAATGTCACCATGGAAATTCATCCTTGATGGAGAATATCAGATCTTAGGTCCATGCTTTAGAGTACAGTTTCAAATAAAATGTGAGCAAGGGTGAACTTCCATATTGGCTCTCCAATCATAAAACAAAGAAAACACATACAAGTCTGATTGTCCACAAAACCACCACAGTGGTCGCGTTGTGAGCTGGGGAGAAAGAAAAGCGAGTTCTTTTTTTGCCGCTGTAAGGTAGGTACACTCAATGATGTGGGTGTACCCTATGCCACTCATATGTCAAGGAGGAATTCATTTCTCACATAAGATCTAAGCCATCCTTAGATGGCTTACCTTTTGAGTTCAGAAGGTAAGCCATCTAAAGATGGCTTAGATCTTATGTGAGAAATGAATTCATGCCTAACATATGAGTGGCATTGGGTACACCCACGCCATTGGGTGTACCTACCTTAGTGTGCTTTCGGTAGTTCAAAGGTAATGGAGTAACTTCCGTCTAGCTACATGAATTATCAGACATGAACACTAAGGGACGGTTCACACTACGTCCCTCGTCCCATTTATGTAAGTCCCATACCAGCTCCAGATCCAAATTTTTTTAGGTTACTAAGGGCAAAAAGGAGTGCTAAATAAAGCCATGAATATTTTACACAAAAATGTTGAAGGGACTTGGGGCTCAAAGTTGGGTTTAGCAAAATGGTTTCAGACTCAAATCATAAGTGAAACCCCACCTCCTTTGACGTCAAAATTTTCAAAAAATGCTTCCATGTAAGCAACTCAGACTTGGGACGGAGTGTGAACTGCTCCTAATAGTTAAGGTAGGAGGGCTTGTCCTAAAAGTGCACAGACTCTAAAGTGGTGCACCTCAAATGAAATTTGTTTGTACATGTTGTTTTTCATAGCCCTTCAACAATGTACAAGAATGTACATTTGAGGAGGTGCACCAATTTAGATCCCAATGGCTCTTCTACTTCAAAGTTTCATGACTAATTACACAAAGCTCCAAAACAAAATATGAAAGTTACGTTAGATGCCAATTCTTCTTGTCTTTCAAGGAAAGTTTACTGAAGAATATTTCAAAAGTTTCACCTCCCCAGAATTCAGTTTCAGCCCTGAGATGCTCCATTCATGAGCCTCCTACCTTAGTGAAGAGGGCGCTTCCTTACCTGCCAGAGTGCACACAAGAGGGATTCGTACTGATTGCGCGTCAAGGAGTCGCCTGCGAAAGCCAAGGTCTTGCCTCGCATGAGCTCCAGAAACGCCACAGGGTCGAAGTCAGCAAGCTGGCAGCCGTTCGGCTTCCACTTCCAGTTCAGAAAGCCAGAGTCCGGGCGCCCATTGCCGGGGCAGTTCTGCGGTTTCGACAGGACGGGACACGTGGCGAATTTGTACAGCGTCTTCCTGGACTCTTCTTGCACCCATTTGCCCTGAAACAGATTGCACTCCATCTCTGCAGCAAAGCAACAGCTTTAGCTACCCTCACGATAATCAAAACATCGGCAGTAGGTCTATTCAATGACTTATAGAACAATTCCTCCCCAAGATTATGCCTTGTTAAAATTTAGGGAAAATTTCATGGATACCACTAAAGTTTGCAATTTTTGCATAGATATCCCTATTTTTTTCAGAAAATTGCACAAATACCCTTGGACCATAAATTTTCAGGCATTTACTTGTTGCTCTTGTACTTCTTTCATGACTAATGTTACACCATTCCGGTGCCATTCACAATTTTTCATTACTAATAAAAACCACCGCCTAGTGGTGTCCTAGGATGTGGCCCCAAAAGCCAAAAAGGCAATCAACTTTGTGTCCAATGTTGAAGAAGGGAATGTAATGAAACAAAAAAGAAACAATGTACGCACAAAGGAAGAAGGGAAGTGGCATGCACTACAAAACAATCACCTATTTTGGTGCAAGGGCATATGTGCCATTTCTGAAATAGCAGGGGTATGTATGCAAGGATTGCAAACTTCAGAGATATCCATGAATTTTTCCCTAAAATTTGCCTATTGGTAAAACTTGCTACCTCTCGCATATTGCATTACTGAAGCTCGCCATCGTCTTACCTTGCTGAGAAGGAAGCTGAAGCACCACTTGGGTTCCATTGCTGTTGCTGCTGCTCATCGCTGCTGGCTCCAATTCCACGTCGTCATGCAACTCTGCATCTTTGATCTTCGGTCGATCTACCACCTCGGGAACCACGCCTGCTTTAATCTTCAATGGATCCCGAATGATCTCTCGTGAAGGATCGTTGGACAAGGCTTTCTCTCCGCCGCTAGTCACCAAGGGAGCTATGAGCGCGTCCATGGCCAATGCTACACATATAGCGACTAAACAAAAAATTGGCACCTTCACCCAGCTCACTTGTTGACCGCCATTGCCACTAAACGACCCCATGGTCACAAAATTTTCCTCCCTTCAACGCACACTGCCGTTGCCTGCCTGTCTGTCTGTTTTCAAAACCTCCAGCTTTACAGCAGCAATGAAACGTCCTCTAGCTCGACACCACTCTATTTCTAGCTAGTTTTAATAGCAGCACCAGGCTGCACTCATCACCAAACCACCTCTTGACAAACGCATCTGTGTCTGTGACAAGTTTTCCCTCGCAATTCTCGATATGCTTCTGAGCTGACCTGGCCTCAGTACTGTAACATTCTATACATGTTACAAAAATGCTCTGAAGTCCAAAATCTCGAAAATGGCTGCACAGTACGAAGAACTTCTCTTAAAATTGGCCTACAAGTGCAATCACTTCCCTTACTACTCTGTATGATTGATGGGTTTCCTGGTCCACAATCGCAAATACATCAATCTCAGCACGCCAAGGTTTTCCAACTCGACATTCTATTGGGTCGATCGGAAAAGAAGCGCAATTTCTGTCTATCTGCTTGCTCTCGGCAAAATCAGTACGTACCCAAGTAACTGAACTTCCACACCACAGATCAACATGTCGGATGGAAGAGCTGTAACTATACTCTAACTTGCACTTGACTTTGGATCTACGATTCCATTATAGAATGTTATGGCGTGCTAACTGCTAAGGTGTCTGTCTGTTAGAAAAAGTAGGTATGCTCCGTGAGCAGCCGGGCTTCAGTCGTATGAATTACTACATACCGAGGTAGGTAGGTGCTAAAAGAGAGTTGCTGCAGATTGCTGTAACGAAGTTAAGCGCCGCCACATCGATTCGACGAGGTTGGTCAAAGTGCAGGCTTTCTGGAAGGGACGTGCTTGATGCAATGCGGATCAGTCTGGCTACAAAGCACATGCGCAGTGATCAGTGCGGTTTGGGTGAGCGGCTGGGTCAAAGTCGTACTCCGCTGCCCCCCCTTGCTCATCCTCGGGGGCCAAACGCCGTTTCGAAAGTACGAAATCTCATATTAGCGAAGGTTGTTTGAGACGCTACTTTAACCAAAGGCCGGCCCACTCATGAGGGTGTCGGAGTTGCTTGGCGGGTGTTGGAGAATCACGAGTGGTGTAATGTCATGAGCCGTTTTATGAACTTTCTCAAAACTCCTGATTTTAATCAAATTTTAGCGGTTGGCACTTGCTACGCTATTCATTATAATATTCATTATAATTTTATTGTTAGAATTTTAATAGGATTTTCATATGTTAGATAGAATGCAAGTAAAAAGTTCATTAAGTTTTAAAGTTGTATTCATAATGTGATATGTGATATTATAAAGCAAGATGTGATATTACAAAAATCATTGTGATTTTAGTAGTATGATTAGTTGGTTTGAAGAAGAAGAGAATTAGAAGGTCTTAGGGTTGCTTTACACTAGGAGTGGAAGGCCATTATTGAAAAAGTGGAGTCATTTCTACCCAACTTTCAAGTTTCAACCTAAATGGCTTTGAGAATGGCCCCAAGTTTGCAATTCCCATCTTAAGAAGAGTGTAATGGGGTCAATTTTTTTGAGTGTAAATGCCTAAACATCAAAGTTGGGAGGTCATCTGAGTAAAGATTGAAAGTTGTAAAAGGAAAGAGATAAGAAATAGACTAAGTAGGGCCACTAGTATTATTATGATCCCATCTTATGGAGTTGACCATCTCAAAAGAATGTTTTTTTTCTAACAAATAATCATACTCTATGAAAACATAATAATGACTTTGAGGCCAAGATGCCATATTTAACTACTTTTGGACTTTAGAAAGTCCAGAATTCATAAATACCAAAAATCTCCAGATGCACCAAATCATGAGATTTCTAGATGATTAGAGCAAACTAAAATCTTTTACAATTGTTCCTTGGCCGTGCACAAATTTACACCATTGTATTGGGAGATCTCCCAATGTATAGTGCAAAATCCAAAGTCAAAAAATGAATCCTTGGATGTGCACTATATTATTAGCAATTGTATCAAGAGATCCCCGACATTATCCCACTAGAGATCGAGAGCTTCAACTCGGCTCTTCCTTTTGGTATTTTTGGGGTGATGACCATAACGTGCAGTTCTTTGTTGTTAGGCCTTCTAGAGACTTTGTACCAGCCCATCTTTGAGATGCTGGAGGGCCTCCATAAAGGCGAGGGATTACTGAGACAAATAGATGAAACTTATGCTTGCAATATTGCTTCTAGAGTTGCAAGCATAGGCATCAATTTGCAGTATGAATACGTATCATAAATTATTGTAGACTAGGTAAGTGGTCATTTTTGTCGTAAGAAGTTGCCCGCACTTACAAAATTTGCATTTAATATTCTCTTATATTACATAATATCACTTTCTTTTTAACAATTCTGCTTTCTCATCTTCCTATAAGCCTACACTGAAGCACATTGGAAGATTTGTTGATGCCACTTCATGATGAGCTGGACATGGTACTCAGTCAAGGATCCAACTTGTAAACTTTGCTCACATTTGGTAAGTGAGCATTCTATCTTCTCAAAGGAAATGTCCATGTAGCTTTGAATACACAATTAAAAACATAATTGAAAAATTGTGCAGGAATTGCAACCACCTTAATAAAAAAATGTTGAAGAACTCACATTATGAAAATTCAAGTATGATTGTATCGCTACATGAAAACATAGTTGAAGAACCACATTCATTTGTAAAACACAACTGAACTTCAAGACTAGAAAGGAGGCATAGCTCAAAGGTCTCAACACGACAGATGATGATGTTACAAAAGCAATAGAGCCAAAGGGTGCAATCAGTGACTACCAAGAACTTTTTATTTGTTTACTCATTTCATCTACAGACTAAACAAATCCTTACAAGAACAACAAAACAAAACTTAATCTAAAAATGGCCTTGCCAAACCATTTACATTGAATATTGGATTATTGGGTCACAATTCTTGAAGCTAGGAACTTGGGAAACATCAGGGATCCCCCAATGAAAGTGAAACTCTAATGTTAGGAACTTGGGAAACATCAAGGAATCCCCCAATGATAGTAAAACCTTGACATCAAGAACTTCAAAAACATCGAGGGATCCCCTAATGCAAGTGAAACTTTGACGCCATAAACTTGGGAAACATTGGGCAATCCCCCGATGAAAGTGAAACTTTGACGCCATAAACTTGGGAAACATTGGGCAATCCCCCGATGAAAGTGAAACCATGATGCCAAGAACTTGGGCAACCATAGGAGATCCCTTGATCAATGTAGAACTCTAATATTAGGAACTTGGGAAACCTCGAGGGATCCTTTGATGAAAGCATTACAAGAAATTGTGTTCAAATGGACATGTCTGAATTGACTAAATGTGTCTAAAATGACTGTCAAATTGGACAATTTTTGCAAATTTAGCCATGTTGATTTGGACATATTTTTGTCATTTTGGACAATTCCTTTTGTAGTGAAGTGAAACCATGACGTCAAGAACTTCAAAAACATCGAGGATCCCTTGATAAAAGTAAAACCTTCATGCCAGGAACTTTGGAAACATTGGGAGATTCCTCAATGAAAGTGAGATGAAAGTGAAATTCTGACATGAAGAACTTTGGAAACATTGAGAGACCCCTTGATGAAAGTAAAAACCTGACGTCAGGAACTTGGGAAACATCCGAGATCCCCCAATGAAAGTGAAACCCTGAAGCCAAGTACTTGATTAAAGGTCAACCTTGTTGGACCTAAAGACTTGGCCTCTTTTTTTCAGAAGACTCAATTTCTTAAATTATGGTTGTGTCAAATTCTCTCTTTTAAATAATGAGATATGTTTTGAAAATAAGCTTCATCTCCTCACGGAAAAACCTGGATAATATTTTCAAAAAAATCAATTTTCAAAAAAATCAACCAACCAGAGTCTAGCAAGCATTGGGAGTGTTAGATGTTGGAAACAACCAACCTCAACTTATACTATAGAATTGCCCTTACAGTATATGATTTGATTTTTGTTACACTATAAATGTTGTGTTTGCAAAATTGACTTAATTTATCTGCATTTCTATGGCACACCAACCACAGGAATTGGTTCAAAATGGATGAAGGAATAGAAACTATTCTCTTAGATTACAAAGGCCAAAAATTTGAGTTCAAGGTTATATACAATCTTTGCTTACCATTTGGAAAGCGCAATCGCAAAGCAATGCAAATATTACTTCATGCAATGAGGTTTTACTTACTTTATCTACATATATATATAACAAAATTCAGTTTTCCCTTTTGGCGATGCTTTTACCACGATATTCTTACCGCGTGTATAAATAAACCAGCATGGGTAAAAACATTCTTGGGTTAAAAACTTGCGTAAGTGAAATCTTGCATGAGAAAAAAATTATGCATAAAAAAATGCGTGAGTAAATAATGTAACAAAATTGCATGGATAAAAAACTAAAATAATTGTGTGAATAATTACTACATGGGTAAAAAATTGCAAAGGTAAAAAATAAAAAATGTTTTTTTGCATGAGAAAATAGTGACTTTCCTTTTATTGTTTGGGTAAAAAACTCTATGGATATAGAACAAAAAATGTTTTATTGCAAGGGAATGTTTTGAATAAAGTTTGATATGGGAGTGCGCAGATAAAAAGTAAGAATTATTTTCTTGTGATGGAAAGATTTTGCATGACTGGGCCTGAAATTATTTTGGGTCTCGTTGGACCAACAAGTGCTTATGCTAGTATTGATATAGTTAAATTCACATGATAAGAAATTCTTAAGCAAACCCAAGTACATGCAGTTTTATTTTTTTCATGATCTTTTTTGTTGGGTTAATGTTTATGCCTTCAACTGCAAACAAACAAATCTTTTCCACTTTGATCTTTTTTTATAAAAACAAAATAACTACAAACCAAACAAGTAGACAAAACATTAATGCCTATTGATTTAGTGAGTCATTTTTTATAACAAAAATTACAAAAGCATACTATGGTAGTGGCAAAGTTGTCATTGTAGACACTACAACTCAATTTGTCAAGTAAGTGAGATTTTCTTTTACCTAAGGTGTTTGTAGTTTTGCTTTCTATTGAATAGAAAAAATTATTATCTGACAAGAATATTTGCAATCAATGACATAAAGAGAGAGCACTTACATGAAAAAGAAAAAGTATTTATAACCTTCTAGGCATAGAAGCAAGTCAAGCAACAATAGATCTAGTAAAAAATAGAAAATTTTGAAATCAAGCAAATTTTGGATTTTGCAATAAATGTATATATATATATATATATATATATATATATATATATATATATATATATATATGTGGGTGTGTGTGTATATATATATATGTATATATATGTATATATTTGCATATTTTTTGTTAGTTTGGATGAATTCTTAGAGCAACAATTAGTCAAAAATGTACCTTATTTTAACATTGATTACTTTAACACCTAAAACCTTTAGTTCACAAAGATAACATTGGAAATTCCCATTCATAGAGACATAAAGTGCACAAGCAACTGAATGAAAATTACTATTACTATCCAACTTATTCCAATTTGATATGAATGTAAAATCTTTATTTTTATTTTTCATGATAAAGTTGCTTCTAAGAGAGTGTTTTAATCAACTAATGCATTTTCTCTTTGAACTATATTCTAACCAAGCAATACTTGCTCTCCGTGCAAGTTCCCTATCCAAATCATTAGCATCCCCACCAAGGATTGTCCCACATGCATTCAAAGTCCATGGTTGCTCCAACCTTATTTACCTCTATCCAACTAGTGCATGCCCTTTGGTATTTACCACTTGAAAATTACATGGCATCCAAAGCAGCAATGGTTAAATTTACTTAATGTTTTTCAAGGTAAAACGTAGTGGTTGACCAAATGAGAAGACCAAATGATCTATATGAAGTGTTAGAGCATCCCTAATGCAATTTTCTACATGCCCGTGTCATAGTAAGGGTTCATCACACTTCCATGCCCAAGGGATCCCATCACCTTCACTATACCCACCTAACAAACATGCACTCGACCAACCAAGACTCATCTAATTTTGAATCTCAAAGGTTGTTCCATCAAGACATATATTTAGATAAGAAAGTTGTGTTAACCTCGTATTGAAGGGTAAATTGAAGGGTTGGACAACTTTACAAACAAAGTTAGCTTGACCCAAGCAACTCCTAGTAAGGAATCTCTTTTTCATCCATTTTGGTGTGCATTAGAGCATTTTACAAGCTACAATGGGAACACTCTTAGACATCATATTCAAAATTGTGGATTGTCCATCAAATACAACAAAACGTCATATTCATTAATTTGGGAAAAACAAAGGTACCATTTTGTACTCCACCTCAATCCAAAATAGTCACCTCAAACCAAATTCAAAAGTATCAAGTTTAGTCTGAGTCACTCAAATTTTTTCCCTCACAAATTCCTCCTCTCAAGTGAGGACACGTGTACCAAAGGGGCTTGATTTGGGGTGATCACCCCAATTTTCCCAAATTTTCAAAAATCCCAAAATGACTGTTTTGACCCAAATTAACAAATATGACGTTACAATCGTAGGTAATGGATAAAGTAGAAGCTACTTGTTTATTTTGCTCCCACTTGAATGCCTTTTGAAGTTTTGTTCAGTTGACCTAAAACCATCACACTTAATGGTTTTATTCTACACAAGGCGCAATGTGGTTATAAAACAATTGAGCCTATAAATGAAAATAATGATAGGCGTACGTATAGGTGCTTTCAACTCAACAAACCGTCTACTTTCAACCCCACAGATTGAACAAAACTTTGATGTTTTTGATATTTCAAATAATGCAGGGGTATATGTGATATTTTGAATAATTGAGGGGCATTTTTTATGTTTTCCCAGATTTGAATTAGAAATAATTCCCCCTGCTTGTACAGTTTGGACCAATTGTACAATAACAGAGCAGGTCAATGAATCAACCATGCTGTTTGCCTGAAACTGAGAAACAACTTTGCTGGTGTAAGTTGTGCACAAGGTACTGTACATGGACCGGAATCCATGATCAAATGGACCCCAAAGAGCGAGGACCCATGTCCTCCAATCATGCCTCAAATGTGTCATTCTGTAGTACTGGGCGGTTTACACCATCATCTAACTCCCACCAAATTTTCAATACCGAAGTTCAATGAGCTGGGAAATCTGAAAATACACTGCAGAAAGTCAGCCGATCAAAACGACAAAAAAAAATTAAAAAAACTGGTTGATGTTTAAATGTATTAAATAAAAGGATTTCTTTTTATGGATACCCTGAAGTTTGCCATATTTGTATAGATACTCCTAGTTTTTCAGAAATTGCACAAATATTTTTGGACCATAATTTTCAAGCGTTTGCTTTGTTATGTATGTTACTTTCTTCATGACTAATGTTAAAGCAAGGAGTGCAATAGAATAGAAAAGAAGCACCATACGCGCAAGGACACAAGAAGTAACATGCACAACAAAAAAAATGTCTAAAAATTATGATTCAAAGATATTTGTGCAATTTTTGGAAAGTTGGGAGTATCTATACAAATGGTAAACTTTAGGGATATCCCTGAAATTTTCCCTTGAATAAAAACCGGTTGGATTTTCCAAAATCTTTGCAAAATTGCTCCAAAACTGCCATTTCTAGTACAAGTACCAAATCCTAGATAAAAAAAACATTTTCTGGCATATGTAGCCCTAGGATCTTGTGCTACTCTAGTGTTAAAAGATGTGTAAAAAAATTCAGAAATCTTCACCATGTATATTACTAGATATTTGAGTTTGAATTGACAAAGTACCATTTTTTGTCCCTACAAAAATTTGGGCAGCTACACTTCACAAGGTCATATTTGTATAAAAAAAGTTCCAAAATGGTTGTAATTTCTTGGATTTGTTCTCCAAAGCAAGTTGATTACACACTTGAAAACTCTCAAATCATTTGAGATTGTACAGCACTTGGGCAAAAAATCGTAAGTAAAAAGAAGTAGAGAATGATTCAAACCACTAAATTGTTTAGAACTTAATTACGTAAACAAAAATTTCCAATCCTTATGGTGGTAATGTTTTAATAAACAATCTACATCCGTAGGTTTTGTTCTTTTTCCAAAATTTTGAAAATTGAGTTGAATAAAGGACTTCTAAGTTTATTTTAGAGTACATGCCCGCAAACAAAATCTCCTCAATCATAACTTTCATTTCAATGATCAAAATTGAATGATTCAAAGCTTCCCATGTATATGTAATTCTAAAGAACTAGTTTGAAAGAAAAGGAGTTAAAAATGTACTTTAAAAAAAAATTGTCTACCTAACAAGCAAAGAAAACTACATATCATTCAATAACTTTTGAACCATGAAGTCAAAAGTTATGAAAATTGTTGGGCGTATAGTTACAAGTTCCTTGAACACATTATGTGTGAGAATTCCAAAGAAAAGAATGAAAAACCCATTGGTAGCGAGCTGCCCAAAATTGCTATGTTGCTAAAAAGGGTGTTCAAGGATTTAGGGGTTAATCGTAGTGTGAATATGTAAGCAGTTTATGGTGCATGCACTCGAAAAATCAATTGAAAATTGTTGAACATTTTCTATTGGAACTCATAATCTCCCTAGATAGCACCCGAGTCCCACCAAATTCTTGATACCCAAGTCTCACTAGATTTTCGAGTATCTTGCTGCATAAAATTTTCATTATGCAAGTTGTAAGTCTCTAGAGGTTGGAAATTAGGACTTATAGCATCAATTCATCTCCCAAGTCCCAATCCCAAGCCCCAAGTCCTGGTTTAGTAGAACTCCTAACATGGTTGTACTATACTTATAAATTGGCAATGCAAAAATTAACCTTTAGTCCATGAATTAAGGCTAGCAAAAATGGAAACATAACTTGAGAATCAAGTCCCAACACCTGTTCATGTTTAATTTAAGTTAATTGATAATTAAAGAAAGAAATGCCATTTACAATGTAACAAAGATGGAATTTGGTATTGAAGTAGGAATATTCAAGTTGAAATGTTGGACATAATGTGAAATGTGCCTAAAGGGTAGATGTGTGAAATATTTTTGATAGACATGGTATTCAAATATTGAGCAAATGTTGGTCTTTGAACAAAAAAATACCAACAAGTGAATGTCATTGACAACTCAGCATTATAAACTTGAAGGAAAAAATAACTAGTGAAAACCATCAATTACCATTTCATGGAAAACTTCAGAATAAATATTCAAGTCGTGATTTCAAAAAAATGAATAAATATCAGTGAGCCCAATGGTAGATCCCAGCATGTGGATATGATTTATGGTTCAAAGTCAAACTTTTGCGTAAAAGTTGTTATTTGATTGTTCTTTCAAATTGCATCTTAAAACACATTTTTTAGTTTTTTAAAAATTATTATGGTTTTGTACTAAGAGTCAAGGCCGTTTTGAAGCCTTTGCAGCTCCCAATCTGTCCATACCTTGGTTGAATTTATGAAAATGGCCCCCAGGCTTTTGCATTGGGAGTCAATGTCATATTTTTTGAAGTTTATTTTCATATCCAAAAGACAAGATATGATAAAGCCCTAAGTTCAGAAATTGGGTTTTCTAAAAATAAGAGACTGGTTTTTTGCACAATGTTATTGTCAAAAAAATTTATTGTGTAGTTATTTGAATAAATTTTATTTTTATTTTGAGATAGACAGCACTTTAAAGTGGAATAAAAATCTCAATTTCTCTACTTTTTCATTTGTATCCTCTTTTTTAGGAAATTTTCATAGTCTCTACAACTAGCGTCAATTTTTGGCCTCAAGGAGTTAAGACTTTATATGTAAAGGAACTGGTTTGCATTGTATTGTTGTTACAATAAATGTTGGGAGTTGTTCTAGAGGCCATTTTGTTAGAAGGTTGAAATGGCCTCATGGCCTTGACTTTTAGTGTAAAATAATACTTAAAATATCATTTGGTTTTTGAACATTGAATATTCCAAATTACTTGTAATTTTGTAGCTATTCATAGCTTTTTAGAAAAGCATAAAACACGCATTTAAATACAAGCATGTGTGTACAAATACAATTACTGACATTTAACAACAACACGGTATCTACAAATTTTCATTGTGCTAAAGTTTTATCTTCCATTCCAATTGCAGCAAATTTGAGTGGTAATGCAAGAAGAGTTTGGGATTGAAACAAGGTTATTTCTAAGAAGTGTATACCAAAGGCCAACAAATGGTTTAATTAGGTGGTGAGATTGGCAATTGGGTATTTTTGATGTACATGGATTGAAGCGCTTAAAATTGTTTTTTGTATATAAAAAAATGTGTGTTGTTGAGGATATTTCATTTCTGTAAGATTCTCATTTCATGCTACCATGCATGGCTTATTAACTACTTTTGGATTATTCAATGAAATATGAATTAAGCATCTTTTGAGAAAACCATCGGGAGATCTCCTAGTGGTTATTTATATCAAGAGATCTCCCAATGGTTGTATAGATCTCTTGATGTTTCGAATTCATCTCCCAATGTTTTGTATTCATCTCCCAATGTTTTGTATTGATCTTTCAATGTTTTGAATAGATCCCCAGAGTCCAACTTGTTCTTCTCTTGATGACCGTTATGAATTCTGACTTTCAAAAGTCCAGAAGTAGTTAAATGTGAAATATGCCTTCTTGAACGGAAAACTTTGTTCCAAAATCAAATGACTCTCCATTAAAAAACTGTGAAGAAGAGTTTAGCCCACTTTCTAGAATGACAAAATGAACACGAAATAAAACTTGCATACACATAATCCTCAAAATTCAACCTGATTTAAGAAGCAATTATGATTTTGTGCTCATTTGCTGTAAGCGACTTTTTTTGTTAGATTTTTTGGACAATTCTTTTAATGAGTTTGGATTCGGGAGTGATTTTCATATTGGATCAAACCAATAAAATACAATTCTGTAAATAAAGAGGCCCAAATCACATTTTCCAAAAGATAATATCAAATCATGATTTTCAATTCCCCTTGATGAGAAACAATAACATTTCCAGCAACTTTTTCTTTCCATGTATGATAATGTTCTCAGAATGCCAAATATAAGAATTCCTACTTTATAATTAAAAAATTCAAATGTGCTAATAGAATAAAAATTCTTGTTTCAATATCCCATCATTTGTAATTGTTTTGGTGGACAGACGTGTCATATTCTTCTGAGAATTACCCAACCCCTAGATTTGGGAAATTTTGCATCAAGAATTAGAAACAAACTCTTCAATCATTAAAAAGTGACATAAAAAAACCTATTGCTTGGATTGACGTGTCCTAGATTTTATTTTATTAACACGAGTGTATGTAATGAAGGAACATTACTCAAGTTAATCTTTGTTATAAGTATCAAGTGTGTTTGTCATTAGAAATTCAAAATTCTCTATTAATTCCAAAAACTTAAAATTCTCTTGTAGAGGGGAAAGAGGGTGAAAAATCACAAGGAATTTGAAAGGGAGGGAACGGAGAAAGTAGGAAAAGGGAGCGTAAAAAGTCCCTTGCAATTTGGGGAAACCAACCACGCAAGGCAAAATGTTGAAAACATGTACATTGTGAAAAGTACAAGCAATGCATACTTATTTAATTACTGCCATATGCACTAATTAATTCATATTGCAATTTTCTTTTTGAGAAATATTTAATTATTATTTTTTAACTTCTCAATACAAAAGGGGCTTTAACCCGTCACTGCCCACAGGCATTCCCTGGTATTTCAGAATGTGCTCTTGGATGAACAAAATGTCAACATTTTGATAAGTTGCATCATTTTATTTAAAATTGTAACTGTACAAAGTCAAACTAGATATGTTAGAAATCACATAGGAAAAGAAAACACAACAATATCACTTATGGATTGAAAGATTATAACATTTCATCAAGAGGGTGTTAAAACTGTGAAAGTGATTTGAAGTCTTTCAATCCTCTTTTCACATCTCAAATTTAAAATTGAGGATACCAAAAAAATATGAGTATGTAAAGTACAACATGCGTAACCCTAATTAATTTATGGCTTCTTAAAATCTACTCTACAACTTTTTAAATTAAGTTTATAATGTGATTAATTCTCCAAGTTCTAGTGTACTTGAGGCTCATTTCCAAAAGCTCTCAACACTAGAAGGTGAAGATTTGCAATGGACACCCTTGCACAAAAGCTTGAATAGACAAATCATAATCATTCATTTTCAAAATCAGATTTTTGATACTAGAAGAAAATTTTAATAAGAATAATTCAAAAAAATAACCACTAAAATTCATTTTTAAGAAAAGTAAAAAAATTTCAAATTAAAAATCATGGTGGACAGTTTTGGTCCCGTTGTGCGGTGAGGGGTTAAATTTAGCCCCTTTTTCACGTCTTTTAAAATTCCTACGCGTTAGGAGGTCCATGATATTAAGGAGAAAAAAGAATGTATTCTGTCATGTAATTGTTAAACTTCAAATACAAAATTTCTACGACAGATGGATACGACATAAGGGAAAAATCTATGGATATCCCTAAACTTTGTCATGTATTAGTATCCTTGGTTTTTCAGAATTTGCACAAATATCGTTGGTTCATAATTTTCAAGCCTTTGTTCTTTTGTACATGTCACTTTTTCCTCCTTTGTGCGAGCAGTATTTTTTCTCTATTGTACTCCTTGCTTTAATACTGGTCATGAAGAAAGTAGCATGCACAACAAAATAAACACTTGAAAATTACAGTCCAAGGATATTTGTGCAATTTTTGAAAAACTAGGGTTATCTATACAAATATGGCAAACTTAGCCCTTGTACATTGTTGAGGTCAGTTTCTAGCTTTTGAATGACTGAATGTTAATGTGGACAATGGAATAACACTGTTTCTCATCCAAATTTTTGTTGGGACATAGATAATATAATTTAGTACATGCACATGCATAGGTTTTACATGCACAATGTTCACATAAGGGTCCCACTTGCCAATTATGTAGTAAAGATGCACCACCACGTAGTGTATTTTAAGTTTTGAGGGTCTTTTTACCAAAACTTAGTGTGAGCTCTTGAGATGATATATCTTGAGTTTGAGCATGACTGACTAGCAATAGCCAAATCTAGTTTCTTCTTGTACTTTAAGTTTTTGAAAAAATTTACGTTTTGAAAAATTTATTATTATCACAAGTTGAACACCTACTACCATGGGATGGTTACTTTTTCTACTTTTACAAACATGGGAAAACAAATTCCACCATGATGATTTTCATTGTGATTCACATCCATGGTAAACGAATTGGCATAATTGAATACATTTTCTAATTGATGTGAATTTCTTTAAAATTTGTTTCAAAAAATTACCATAATATCACAGTTTCACCAAAAGCTATGAGCACTTTCTATACATGTTGTATATACATACCTTCTTCTACTAAATCGCAATAATAAATTTTGATGTTAATGACATTGCCAAAATAACTTCTAGATAATGGTTGTACTTCCATAGAAAATCCATGGCTGTAGGCCCGTCCTTTAAGGAACCTCTAAGCGCCCCATGCCACCAGCCAAAATATACCCTCCTAAAATCAAACTTTCCACAATACCAGGTCCAAATTAAAATTGTAGTGCTAGAAAAATATACTTGGTTTAAAGTACGGTACTACTCTCATGCCACATAGTGAGCAATGGGGGTTTTACCACTTGTACAAGCACGGATTGTGCAAGTCAAGTATGACAATAGTATGCTAGAACTTAATTTCATGCGGTTAGGGTTTAGGTGCAAGGATAGAGACCACTAGCTAAGACAGGTTCCATGCCATTAGGGGTATATTGGCATGCATGCCTCAGACTAGAGAAGGGTTTTGCAACTATAACACTGAGAGCCGTGCCCTTGTGGAGTTCAAAGCCGTACTCGTACCCCGTCTATTGCCCACCATGCCGTGTAAGCCTTGCAGCTTTGGGCCTCTAAAAAAGCACCTTGCGGATGTCAAAACATCACCAAATTTGGCAGCAAGCAAGATATTTGTAAATCACATTGTTTGCCTAAATTTCATCAAAAGGAGCCTCCTCCAAGGTATGAATTTTTGCATCCATAGCCATGGACCCCCCCCCCAAATTGGCCGATTGCCACATAGTCAACTATACTTTGACTATTATAATCTCTGAAATGGTGTGATCAAAAGTTCTGTAAATTTTTGGTTGGGTGCACCAAGCACCCTTTTTGCTACTTTAGCAGTGAATCCTTCATGATCTAATTTCCCAGCTCGGGACTTACAATGTTTTTGAGCATGGTCCCCTAGCCTCATTTTTTGGATTTCATTGCGGGCACTCAAGGGTTAAGGGGTAACTATCCATAAAGTTTTCCCATAAAATAATTAGTGTGACAAACATCAATTGAATAAACTTGGGGGAAAATACACATAGGGGCATGAAAATGCAAAATATTACAAATAAGGGAGCAGTTTTCAAAAAATTTACAACTAAGGGCACTATTTCAAAAAAAGTAATTTTTTGTAAATGATTTTTTGTTTGGACATTGGTTGATTTAGATACACCACATTAAATGCTAGTTAACTTCCAAAAAATTTGAAAGTTTTTGAAAATGGTCATCCCCTTTACTAAAATTTCTTTATCTAGGCTTGATTTGGAGAGACCTTTAAGTTTTTAAAAATTAGCTAATATTTAATGTGATGTGTTTAAATCAATCAATATCCAAACAAAAAAATTACAAAAATTATATATATTTTTGAAATCATGCCCCTATTTGTAATTATTTTGAAATTGTGGCCCTATTTGTAACATTTTATGTTTTCATGCCCCTATTTGTAATGGGAATTGATACATGTACCACCTCTTTTTGGCTATTCTACCACACCCTACTATATATGGTCAATCTTTACAATATTAAAATAGGTCTAGACCACCAAAAAAAAACATCAATAATTTGAAAATACAACTTGATATAGAAGTTGCAACTTTAATTTTATTTTATAGCTTCAAATCTTGCTCATAGTATCAAATTAGAAAATCTTAATTATGTTTAGTTTGATTCATAATTTTTGAATTGATACTATGAGCGGGATTGAGAGTTGAAAAATAAAAAATAAAATTGTATCTTCTATATTAAGTTGTATTTTCAAATTAGTGATGTTAATCCTGTGGTCCACACCTATTTTAATATTATAAATATTGACCTTATATAGTAGGGTGTGGTAGAATAGTCAAGAAGGGGTGATACACGTATCAATTCCCATTTGTAATTTCCCCATTAACCCCTAAAGGACTGAGCGTGCTGCTGCAACCAATACAATCCAAGGGTATTTTTCTTGTATTTGGAATGGATCCACACCTCTACTACATTTGATATCAACAAAGAAGTTGGAGAATAGATCAAAGCAGTTCTAGTGAGCTACTTGAGATCCCAAACTATAACTTCTTACTGATAGCAAATACCAATTAGACGGCAACATATATACTATGCCCTATGGTCCTTTAACCTTTAAACAACCAAAAGGACCTTTGCAACCAGTACAATACAAGGTATTTTCTTGTATTTGGAATGGATCCACACCTCTAGTACATTTGAGACCAGCAAAAAAGTTGTAGAATAGATTAATGCGATTCTAGTGAGCTACTTGAGATCCCAAATTAAAATTTCTTATTGGTAGCAAATGACGATTATATGTCAATGTATATACTATTCCCTATGGTTGTTTAAGGGTTAACCCCTTGAGGCCTAAGGGGACCAAATTGTCCTTCCTTGCTTGTAATTTGGGATGCCTAAATTTTCTTCATAATTAATTACAATGATCATTATTTTTTTAAAGTTCTTGTTGAAGTTGTGTTTTAGTATCAAAAGCCTGATTTTGAAAATGACTAATAATGATTTTTCTATTTAAGATTTTTTTGTGGGTAGATCACTCTATGCATTTATACAACCCACGTGTGGCAACAATTTTGACCGCCTACATTATGTCCTAAAATTTAAATAAAAGGAAAAGAAAAAAACATGAGTAGATTTTCTTACTTTCAAAGTTCATGTTTTGAATTATTGATATTTTTATTAATTATAATTGGTTACAAATTTTTGAAGTAAAAGGATACACTATAGAGTTAAAAATAACTTTCACACCTCTATATTATATAAGAAAAAATTATGTTAAAATTACACAAAAAATTCTCAAAAATGAGGCTCTACTGAAAGTTTACATTTCTTGAATATTGATGCAAAGGTCATCTACATATGTTCTCAATAAATATTTGAGTTGAAAAACATGCCATTTTAGTTCATTTTTCAACCTTCTCTAGAAATCATTTAATATATTATTTGGATTGAAGATTTTGGTAATAGAATCCTATAGTCCTTCTTAGACAATGCCCAAAATTATAGGTTGAAATCATAATTTATTAAAAATTAAATAGGGGTCAAAAGATCACTTGGCCGCACGTGATATACTCTAGGTACACTAAGTGATCTCCCTGAGGATTTTGTGCAAGGATGTCCATTGCAAATTCTTCACTATCTAGTGTTGAGAGTTCTTGGAAATGAGCCTCAAGTACACTAGAACTTGGAGAATTAATCACATTATAAACTTAATTTAAAAAGTTGTAGAGTAGATTTTAAGAAGCCATAAATTAATTAGGGTTACGCATGTTGTATTCTACATACTCATATTTTTTTGGTATCCTCAATTTTAAATTTGAGATGTGAAAAGAGGATTGAAAGACTTCAAATCACTTTCACAATTTTAACACCTTCTTGATGAAATGTTATAATCTTTCAATCCATAAGTGATATTGCTGTGTTTTCTTTTGCTATGTGATCTCTAACATATCTATTTTGAACTTGTACAGTTACAATTTTAAAAAAAATGACGCAACTTATCAAAATGTTGACATTTTGTTCATCCAATAATAGATTCTAAGATACTCAAGAAAGAGCATGGGCCTTGAGGGGTTAACCCTTACACGACCGAAAGGCCCTTGGCAACCAATACAATACGAGGTATTTTTTTTTGTATTTAGAGTGGATCCACACCTCTATTACATTTGAGACCAACAAAGAAGTTGGAGAATAGATTAATGCGGTTCTAATGAGCTTCTTGAGATCCCAAATGAAAATTTCTTATTGGTAGCAAAAGACAATTATACATCAACGTATATACTATTCCCTATGGTTGTTTAACCCCTAAAGGCCCATTGGGCTTTGGAGATACGGTACCAAATATGGTAACAACCAATATTCAGAAGTTTGAATAAGATGGAAATTACAACCATACATATTGAAGGGTTGTATGATGGTGGGTGCATAAAAAAAATTTGGAAAGCCCTTAGAGCACCTCATATACATCTGTACATACGGTTGTAGTGTTGTACATATGGCAGCAAAGGGCTTTTGAGCCGTTTAGGCATTAAGGGTTAAGGTAATCACACCCATACTTGAGCATTTAAGGGTTCAGGGTACTTTAGAGTCTCAAAAAATTCAAGAATTTTTTTGTAGTGTTAGCCTTTCAACAAGCTATCATGGAACATAATTTTTGTGGAAAAAAAGTATTGTAGATTATTTTATATTAAAGGGCAAAGTTGTAGTTCATAGGTCCCTATTAGCAGCTCAATGACTACCATTGAAACTACTTTGATGTGTTCCTATACATGTGCTTGATGGTCCCAATCCCAACCATCTCACAGCAACTTAGCAATTGACATGTGGCAAGATTTTCTTGTGCAAGTGACATTCACTGCTCCACTTTGGGTTCACAATGAGTGGTGAACACCTCAAAAATAGGGCTCCACTTTGGGGACTGCTCATGTATGGGTGCTGTTACCTTAACCCCTAAAGGCCCGTTGTCCCTTTGGGGACCATTTGGGGTTTGGTCATGTACTTATGAGTAAACTACTTTATGTAACTTTATGAAACTTTTATGGGAGATGGGGAATTCAAAGATCTACATGGGCATCAAAAAAATTCTTCATTCTGACATTTATTGAAGAAGTTATGCAAATTTTTCTAAAATTTTGGGGAGGGCTGCCCATCCAGGCAGCCCAAAAACTTCTTTAAAAATTATATATTTTTAAAATAAAATTCTGAAATTGGTTCTTTAGATTTTTCATACATGAGAAGCTTTGAATCATTCAATTTCAATCAATGACATGAAAGTTATAAGGAGTTTTGTTTGCGGGCAGTTATGGATCCTCTACTCAAAAATAAACTTTGAAATCCTTTATTTTCCACAATTTTTAAAATTTTGGAAAAAAAACTAAATCAAAGGAAGTAGATTGTTTAATACAACATTATCACCATTGGGATTTGCATTTTTCATTTCAATAATTAGATTCTTAACAATTTAGTGATGTGACCCATTCTCTATTTCTTTTTATTGATTTTTCTCGTGTGCTGTATAGTTCCAATTGATTTGAAAATTTTCCCATGCATACCTAACTTGGTCTTCTACATGGGAAAAAAAAACCTCAACTTTGCATAAAGCAAACTTTTTGATATAGGAGTGGTTAACGATTTCTGAAATTTTTAGGCAATATGAAAAAAAACTTTTTCCTTCGCTTTACATGTATATATCTCACTCTTTGCTCAAATTTTTTTCCCAAATATCTCATACTGCATAAAGCAAGATCTTACGGTTGGATTCAAACAAAAAAAAAAAATCCTTTTATCCCCAAAAATGGCAGTTTTCATTGTTTTTCACAGAAAAATTGGCCTGGGCCTTTCGGGGTTAAGGGTTAACTTGTGTAGAACCATGATCAAATTGGTGAATTCAAACTGCGTTCTCGTTCCTTCCATTTCCTTCCCTTTCTTTGTGAGAAGCAAGGATTTTTGAGATTTTTGCAGCGGGAAGCTCTAGTGCGCTCTCAAAAGCTGTGTTTGAAACCCTAATTCTATTGTCGCGCATTTCTTATCGTCGACGTTGCTCCGACGGGAGCTCCTTCACAATTTTGCGATCTCGCATTTCTACGCTTGCAGTGTCGACAGGAAGTGGTTTGCGAAGATGAGTTCGGGAACAGGCGGAACGGGCCACTCGCTGGCATTTCGTGTCATGCGGCTATGTCGCCCGGCATTGCAAGTAGATCTGGGACTGAGGTTCGATCCCATGGATCTGATTCAAGGTGAGGATCTACACGATAGCGAGGAGCTCCAAGCCAGCCTCGAAGCTCGTGACAAGGAAGGGCCGTATTGGAGACGAAGCGAATTGGAAAAACCGATCGATGCTTTAGGGCTTCCTGGCCTTTTAGTGCTTCCGCAGACATTCGGGTAAGAGTGAGCTCTGCAGCTTCTTTTTAAAGCTTATTTATGAATTCGAATTTCGAATTAACGAACTCTGATGCGGTTGCTGAAGTAAGGAGAGCCAGACGTAATAGCGATACTTTACGCGCTGAGAACAATTTCTACTCTGTTTTTTCCTTTATTTTGATATTTGTAGCAGTTGCAAGGGGTAGCTAGAGCACTAAAGTACGCCTTATTTGGATATTGTCTACAAAAGTTGTGTCGGTTTAAAATCTGTTGAGAGATGACGAGTTCTCAAATTCAATACATACTCATCATGCAAGATTTCAGGTGTTGCATTTAGGTCTGTGTGTTGCAATTAGGTATTTTTATTCTTGCTCTAGCTGCATTTGACAATGGCATCGTTGTTGTTGTTGGCCGGGGAGCAGCTCCATATATCTAGGCGAGTCTTTCTGCAGCTACATCAGCGTTGGAAATCATTCGAATCATGATGTTCGGGATGTCGGAATTAAGGCAAGTTTTTCATTCAATCTAGATCACAGGGGAAACAGAATGTTCTCGTGCTCCCGTTTCTAAGTCAGCAACAATTTTAACGTCTTTCAGTTTTTGCTTTTGTACTTATAGCTTAAGAATGGAGGCTTTAGTGAACAGAATCGACGAAACCATAGGTTGTGGCAGTTTCAGTCGCAGTTGAAAATGATGTGAGATCAAATCAGTCCCCTTTCTAGTAATATAGTATTGAATGCTTGAACAGGCCGTGACGAGAGTCGGCATTGTTATGATTAACTTTATTGAAGAGCAATGTGTAGGGCTCCAGAATAACAAATTATTTGATTATGCAGGCGGAATTGCAAACAGAGCGGCAGCGCGTAACCTTGTACGATAGCACGAAAGTGCCAATGGATTTTCTTCGTGCAGGAGGTCGTCATGATTTCATTATTGAGCATGACATTAAAGAGCTTGGACCTCATACGTATGTTCCACTGTTCGGTTACTTCTGAAGGAGTTCCTGTTAACAGCTTTCTTAATCGTATTCTTGCGTTGTTTTCATTACTACTAGTGGTTGATATGTTTTGCTTTCCTTATAGCAGAGCAATACGCTGTTAGATTAGCACACAATGAGTCTGATTTATCTACCACGAGACGTGGTGGGCGTTGGTGTGAGTTTTCTGCGCTTATTCTATATGACGCAGGTCTTGTATTTTCTCCGGTTAGGACTAAAGTAAGAGACGTTGATGGAGAGTCAAAGCTTGAACTGAGAAAATGTGACGGTGGATGGTGATGCAGGTTGGTCTGCATGGCTGTTTACACTGACGCTGATGGTGAACGGAAGTACCTGCCACAGTATTTCAAGTTCATGGCATCAAATCCTCTTTCAGTCCGGACTAAGGTGCTTAATTTTCCTAGATCACCCTTGTGTGTTTCGGCTCAAGTTTACGTTTATCAAACGATTCAGAGGGTGTGTTCCTGCACTTGTTGAAATTGGTTTTGCGACCGTCGGATGATTTGTTTGCTGTTTGCGTGCATGCTTGTGACGTTGCAAATTCTTAGCTGTTGCTCGACTACATGCTTTCGGGAAGCTTAGGACGCTGCAACATAGTAATAACATCTTATTTCAGGGATTCCTTGTAGACTGAAAGTGTGAGCTGACTTCATGTATCGTGTTTATGTTTTGTAGGTGCGCACAGTGAAGGTAAGAACTATGTATCCTATACAAAAGTAGGTTATATTTGAGCGATTTGATACTTATGAAAATTACGGGACTGTAATGTACAGCTGAGCTCTTGAGCTCGCAAGACCACTCTAGTCTTCTGCTTGTTACTGTATTTTAAAAAGTAACTGAACTCAAAATTGCAACGGCTAATTTTCAGTTTCTACCGATGCAGGAAACTACATATCTGGAGGCTTGCATAGAGAATAGCACAAAGTCGCTTCTTTTCTTGGATCATGTGCGCTTCGATCCACAACCTCCTATGACCGTGTCTGTTTTGGAAGTGGAGAGCAATGACAATGATGATTCTGAAGGGCCTTTAAGGTGCCTTCTTTACTAGGCTTTTAAAGTGTATTATTTGCGTGATTGCCTTACAGAATCTGCAGCACCATATCTATGTCAATCTGTGAGTGGATGTACGTAGTTGTGATGTAGAAGGTGAATTGCTCAAAGATTTGTAACAGTGGGCTGTTTTCTTCAGTGGGATTTTGAAGCAGATTAAAGTTATAAAAGCAAATGGTGGCACACGCCATTTTCTTTACCAGTTTCATAAACCAGCAGGAGCACCGGTATCAGCCAAGGCAGACGGCAGCAACACTCTTGGGAAGCTGGAAATCATGTGGCGTACTACTCTTGGTGAACCGGGTCGCTTGCAAACACAGCAGATTTTGGGAAATGTTAGTAGTTTTGCATTGCATCATTTTTGGTCCATGTATTATAAAGGCCAGTGTATTTCAAAAGCTCAATATCTGTTTTCACTGTACCTGCTTCACACTTAGTGCGACTACATGTACCTATCGAATTCACCGGCTCTATAGCCTGGTTACACGAGAAGCCATGGGTTGGTTATGCTCCATTTGAGCTTGTTGATGATCGATGTGCGTTGGAATGAATTGCAGCCATCACCTCGAAAAGAAGTGAGTCTCCGTATATTGGAGATCCCGTCTCGCATCCTTCTGGAGAGACCTTTTCTGGTATCAATTGCTCCCAAACAGTCCTTCTCATTGAGAATGTGTTACTTTGTATCTGAGAATGTTCGTCTTAATCCGCAGTAGGAAGTTCCTTGTCGTATGCACTGGCCAAGTAGCAGTGTGTACTGGACGGTTTTTGTGGCCAATTTTAAGTGAGAAAATATTTAAAGTAGCCCTCCTCTCGACTTTTAAGACGAAGTGTATTTTCTTAGTTTCCATTTAGGTAACTCCTTTGTCGTGTACTTGGACGATATTGAAGGTGCTTATGGCAGTTATCTCCAAGCGAAGCACAGCTCGTGCCAGCTTATGATTCTTTGGATATTCCTTGCAAAATTTGCCTTGTATATTTGAACTGTGAAGATTATTTTGCAGGCACTGAATGTGTTTTCTAATGTAACTTATATGATTGGTCTTTTTGCTTGCAGGTTCGAATGAGTGTAAGCAACCAAACAGATAGAGCTGTCGGCCCCCTGCAGATTTCCATGTCTCAAGATGATGCTCAGGGTGTTGCTAGAGCTATTGTTGTGAATGGCCTCTGGAGTATGGTGAGTTTCCATTTAGAGTTCATCGGAGCTTCTATACTCTACGATGCTGCTGGATAAATCTGTGGTAGTTACTTGATTCTGCTTCTGAAAACTCAAGTTCTCTTCTGTTATTGTTGGTAGCCTGCAATGTCAATCCAACCTTTGAACGGTTTGCTCTGGCATTTTATCATTTCTAATGCATGCTGGGTGGCTATTATTGTAGACCGTGCCTCAGTTAGACCCTCTAGGTTCTACAGATGTTAATCTTGTGAGTTTTCTTTCTCTCCTTCCCACCTATCTCCACTGCTACCATGTTCCTGATCTTCTTCTACCTGTTATATTTATGGTCATGCGTTGTCATTTTCTGAAATTATGGACATTGAACGTGGATGTACTAGTAGGGAAGATTAATTTGTTGTGTTCGGAAGGCATCTGTCACCATCACTTACGTAATGCTCGCTTGAGATGGAGCAGAGCTTAGTAGCGACAGCTGTTGGAGTTCAGAAGATTGCCGGAATAGGAGTGTCTGATAGACGAGATGGCAAACCCTATGACACACTTACAGCTACTGAGGTACATTCGTAGTGATACTACTTTTATTGGAGCTATTGAGTTGTTGTCTGTCACGCTACATTTTTCATGATATAAGAAAGATATCTGAATCAAAATAGTTAAGAAAGAAAGAAAGAAATAGTCCAATACCCTGTCTTGTTGACATATAATTTTGTTGAGCGATTATTTCGATTAGTGTTTCTTTTGGTGGTGTACAAGGTACATTTTATAATATTCACTGAATCTCTTTACAGGTGTTTGTGGAACCCGAATGATTTATTATAGTATGCTCGCCAACACTGTGACTTCGACTTGGAGATTCGCTGATCAATTCCTGCAACTGGCCTGCTGCATGTAATGCTCTGCTACGAATCTTCATCTGAACGTTGTAGATCCTGGGAATGCTAAAAACAGGTGCTCAAACTTGGCAGGAATCTCTTTCAGTTGTAATGCTTTAGCCTTATTGTGAAGTTATAGATATTTCCACCTTTGTAAATGAGAATCTGTTAAGTCGCTCATTATTAATTATGGAGTCATCTTTTGGAAGCTTTCCTGTTTGTTGAAACTGTCAGTAAACTGACAGTAATCCCTTCTTATTTGTTGCAGATTTAATGTAGACTACAGCATTTCGGAGTTCAGAGTTGTTCAAAGGAACACTTAAGCCTTAGTGATCATTGTTAGTTTCTCCTTTTTATTGGGTAAAGGCTCATTGTAAATAGTCACTTCGCAAAACCTGCTTTATCATGCATGCATGCATATGGTGCCGAGTACAGTATTCATGGCTTAATTTGGCTTGTACAAAGCCATTGATGGCGTCATAAATCTATGCCTTCTCTGCTCTACTATCGAGTTACCTCTCCAAATACGATACAGCATACGAACTAAACCACATCTACTTCTTCGACTCGGAAATTCTCTCCGCACACCGTTGCTCAGCCTGAACACCAGTGGGAACTAAATTCAGGATGCGAGTCAGTTTTCACTCATGGCATAAACGAAAAAAAGAACTCCATCTGCAAGGAATAAGTTAAGTCTTCATCAAAGACCCATGAAACAACTCCTCGCTCTTTGTATGCAATATTTAGATAGTTTATGTACGACGGGGTATCACTTTAGGGCCTTTAGGGCCTTTAGGCTGTGTCAGTGACATGTGGAATGCCGACCTGTCCGCAGCCCGCTGATCCGGCTCCCCTGAATAGCTGACATGGCGCTCGAGATTCGGAGAATCGTGCTAATTATGCTATAATTGCATGAAGCCATCAAGTGCGCAGGGCCCCACGGTGTTCAAAGACCTCACGATTTCTTTTTCCCACGAGTGGCTTGGCGACCGGTTACCGGCTATACTTCACCGCTGCGCTCAAATTTGGGGTCTCAGAGCATTCTCCTCCTCGGTTGTATCGAGCTTTGCTTTTTTGTACATGGTGGCAGAGAGGAGGCCTCCGCTTTAGGGGACGCGTAAGCATGCGAAACCGCATGGGAGACTCCGTCTTCGCTGGTGGTGGCGCCACGTTTGTGCCAAGCTTGGTACGAGTGGTCCCCCACGAGTGGATTCTACAGTATAAGCTTTCTCGAGTTACACTTTGGTCGACGCAGTCACCTTCAAGAAACCTTCGTGAGCCAGTTTGCTCCGTCTCTCTGTGCTGCTCCAACGCCGACTGGATTTGTTGAAGAAGAAGCTTAGCGGTCTATTTATTGAGCAACATGGCGGATACTCAGCAACTGAAGGAGCGGGCTGATGCGTTGTACTTCCGTGCGCAGCAGAATGCGCCATTAAATCGGCGTCAGGTGCTGGGGCTGGTGACCATTCTTGTCGGCGTGGCCACCGTTTTGACCCTCGCAGGCCTCGCTTTGACAGGCACCACCATCACGTTCCTCGTGGCGTCGCCCTTCCTGCTTTTCTTCAGCCCTATTTTGATCCCGCTCGCTGTTATTGCGTTCTTCTCCATCGGTAGCTTGTTGGGCTTCGGAGGGTTCGTCTCCTTTGTGGTCTGGGCGTACAAGTACTACAAGGGTGGCCACCCCGTTGGCTCCGAACAGGTAACCGAACTCTCCCATGCTTTGGCTTTTGTATGCAATTTGTGCTTCGATTGGGGTGTGTGAAAATTTGTTTTACGTGCTTTTGCTGGTGAAAACTATCAAAGTCTCTTCCGTCTCTTTTTTTTTTTTTTGAGACCATTGCTTTTCATGTCTTCATATTTTGGAAATTGAAAAAGAGAGTTGCGTGACTTTGATCTGGTCTCTCGATATTCTTCCTTATTTTGTTTTCAGGTTTGTCTTCAATGCTCAAAAACGGTAGACAATGAGTTGCGTGGAATGCTTTTTATGATAGTGTCCATTTTGCGTTGAGTACACACACCATTTTAGACACGTGGTATTTTTCAGGAACATTTTTAATGTATTAGGGATTTCATAGCTCGTAATTCCTACCGCGAGGTTTCTCAGTTTCTTTTTGAATAAGGGTGCACGCAATACTCTGCTGATGGATTATTGCATATAAGGGTGACTTTCTGTTCTGTTTTTCTGTTTTCCCCCCATCTTTTGTGAAGAGCAGATATGTTTTTTTAGACTGGAAGCATGAAGTTATTCGGAATTTGCATGTTGTCTCAGTTGCATATCCCGTAATATTTGTGCTTACATATACAATTCACGTGTATGATTTGCAGGTCGATGCTGCGCGTTACCGCATCTACGAAGGCGCAACCCAAGTGAAGGATAAGGCAGCGAAGAACTACGAAGAAGCGAAGAACTACGTCATGACCAAGACGGATACCAGTGTTGCGGCCTAGATGTTTTGCAAAATACGAAATAAGAGGTTCTTTGTTCATACTGTAGGCGCTCAATATTCTTATTAAATTTGAGCGGTATGGCTTTTGCTAAAAAAACGTAGTGTGCTCTGTAATTTCTTTGAGATGCGTGCTACCCCCCTTGTACCTTTGGGATCAGCGACGTGCCCACAGTAAACATGTTGTTGTCAATACTATAATATCTATGTCGATTGCCTGATGTGATAGTGAATGTACTTTGCTTGTCTCGTTTTCCAATTGTATCTTTCATTTTATAAAAACAGATCATTCTTATGTTATCAAATGTACGTGTAATTGACTCATTTTGTTGAAACCTGTGGCTCATCGGTTGTGAGGTATTTAAATTATTATCTCTGCGGTTCTGTACAGTACAGGAGTTGAATAGAGCAGAAGATAAGAATGAAGAAGGGAAACGGATCAGGAAACTTGTATAATGAATAATTAAGTCTAGTAGTGGTACCATGGTGTACCGCACAGTCATCTCTGTAATTTCAGCGTAACGGTATTCCACAAGTCTGTTGGGCCGTGTAGGACAAAAATTGTCTTTACAAAATCCTGGAACATTTCAAGCAAAGACCGTTGGGATTCGACTTCTGCATATCCATTGGCATATGCGAAATGGGATTGTAAAGAAACTGTACATCATTCGAAACTCCATCAGTGAAGCGTTGAAATGTCAATAGTACTCGGGAAATGGCTGCATGGTACATGATGTGAATGGTTCCTTGTGCGACTGTACTGTACACTAACATTCGTTAATCCCTAAATGCCCAAGGCACCCACTTTGGGTGTTTGCAAAACTTGAAAGACGAATGAAATCTTATCAAATCACTATTTTTGGTATTTTCTTTTGAACAGAAGTTTGTTTTGAAGTCTATTTTCAACATCAAAATCTAATTTTGAAAATGAATGTTCATGATTTTTCTATTATTCAAGATTTTGTACAAGGGTGTCCACTACAATTTTGAGTTTTCTAGTGTTGGAAGATCTTAAAAATGAGCCTCAAATATGCTAGAGCGTGGAGAAAAATCTGCATTACCAATACATTTAGAAAAAATAGGGGAGTAGATTTTGAAAACCGTAAATTGGTTGAGGTTAAACATGTAATGACCTTAAACCTCATATTTTTTTGATGACCAACTTTTTAGATTTGATATGTGAAATGAGGCATAGAAAACTTCAAGTCACTTTTGCAATTTCAACACCCTCATGTTCAAATGTTATAATATTTCAAAATATAAGTGATATTGTCGTGTTTTCTTTTTCCATGTAATCCCTAACATGTCAAGTTTACATTTGTACGGTTATTGTTTAAATAAAATTGATGAAATTTATGAAAAGATTGGTTGATTGTTCACTTTATTGAAAATACTAAGAAGTTCAAAAAGGCCTTGAGCATTTAGGGGTTAAATGGAAGCTGTAGTTTATCTGAAACTATAATCCTTTACCCGTTTGAAATGAATTCAAAAATTTATATTTCTATATTTTAAAAACCACTCGTGGCCGTCTATGTTTAGAGCATCTCCACCGATTGCCTCCAATCAGAGGGATGGCGAGGCCTGGGCTCAAATTCTCAAAAGTGGATCTCCATTGGTTCCTTGCCCTGGGCAGCTGCGCCTCTGGCCTTGCCAAGCAGGGGTCCCTAGACAGGAGCTTCCCGGCTTTCTCATTTTGCGTAGCGAGCTAGAATTGCGGTCCGGATACTAAAGTTGGTTTTTTTTAGATTGTCTGAAGATTGAGTAAATGAATCCTAGGCAAAAAGCCAGAGCTTTCACAGATCTCCGAGCCTCAGATCTCGCTCCACAAACGTCGCACCTCCCAGCCCGTGTCAAACTAGTGTGCATCCGGAGCACGGCCGCCCCGAGAAGACTCCCCAGGCCTTGGCAAACAGCCATCTCGACCCACCGGCTGGAGGCAGCCGGTGGAGATGCTCTTATGTTGTACAAATCATGGGTTCTTTTTGTTTTTGTCAGGGTAGACAGACCGGCATCCTAGAATGCACGCAGGTGAGGAAAACTTGTCTAAAATTGGAAGGAATGAATGAGATGTGGAGACTCATCCAAGAAACTACTAAGGTAGCAACACTTGTAAGTATGAGTTTAAGGGTTATAGGGTATATACCCCAATTGAACAAGCTTGAAAATAATATTGCTCGATTAGCAAAAAGGAATGAAAAATATTGGCATCATTTTCAAAGTTTCAATAGCAAGAATTTATTCACAAAGACTTTTCAAAGTCCTAAATCATTAAACTTGTATCATTGTGTGTAAGAGATGCTAAAAACGATACTTATTGGTTCTTAAATAGTGAGATGGGGTACTCAAAATTATCATGTTAGTCACCCACAACCACCACTTTGTTACCCATAACCATCACTTTCATCACCCATAACCATCACTTCATCACCCATAACTATTTGATTTCATATTTATTAGGCATTGACTATGCCAATAACACCCATGGGAATAGTTGCGGTTAGGTGGTGTTGCTACCTTAGTATAAGCTACGTTCATCCAAAATGTGGCAAAATTGGGTTTCTGCTGAAGGAGGGACCTGGCTATTTCATCCACGTTTTCACCTAATTTCTTGTCAGGCAAAAATTTGCAAAAAAATGAACGTTAACACAAATTATTCTTAATTCAAATTGCTCAAAATTAGAAAGAATATATTATACGTCCTACTGAGCCTAGATCTAACCAAATATGGAATATTTGTAAATCACATGTAAATATCTCAAAACATAATGAAATTGCAAAACGTTTTATAACACTTTTGAAACGTTTGTGGACATGTGGAAATCATGGAGAGATTTGTCCAAATTAAGAAATATCCAAAATGGGGGAGTTGATACACGCAAAAGATTGGAAAATCTCGAATGTTCGAAAATATAGAAAATTTGTAATTACTTGTATACCATGCCTTATTAGCGTTGGCACAAATTATCCCTCAAACCACTTGCCGAGCTTTTTCATAATTATAGACACTCGTTGCTGAAAATTTGTAAAATTATTATTAAATAGTGCTAAAAAATTCAACAAAAAGGTGCTGAAATAAGAGTAAAACTCTATCAATCATTTTTGTCGTTATATTGACATACGTAGGCAAAGATTATACCATAAATTTTGTGCTCTAATTTGCAAAATCAAGCAACACCCATATTTCCGACTCATCTTTGTCAACTATTATTAATATGCATTGTGGAATTCTTTACTTGATAGTTTTTATTTTGTTGAGATGCAATATCAATTAAGAAAAAGAACCTTCATACAAAAACACAAGTAAAAAGTTAGTTCACAAATCTAAGAGGCGTTGAAGCAACATGAGAAAAATAGCAATTGTCATTTTCTTATTGAATGCTATCTTATTAATGAATACTAAAATGGAAACCATCTCAAGTTGTTGATCATGTTTATTAGATACAATAGCTAAGTACTATCCAAGAGTTATTTGCTGTACATATTGCATAGTTCAATTGAAAAAGTACAGATAGTCTTGTTTTATGTTTTAGAGCAATTTTCAAAGATTGGTTTCTTTCCCCAATAAGCTTACTAGAATAATCACTAGTTTGTAGAGCTTGTGCACACACTATCACAAGTTTGGTGCTTCAACTTGTGGCATTGATATGACTATGGATGTGTAACATATGCTCAATTTTGCCCTTGTTTGAGGCTTGGTCATTTTGGATCGTCAATCTCAAGGCCACTTTTTGTTAGGGTCTAATTGTTGGTCCAATCTAAGAGCCATTGAGATGAACCTAGAGAATTGCATGAATCCTTGAAAGTGGTTAGCACATTAGATCTCAAGGTTTTGTATTAAGGGTTTTTCCAATTGGTCTTGTCAAAGTCATTTAAATGGGGATTTGTTGGGGTCAACAATGAGGCTCAAGTTCAATAACATTGGGTTGGAGCAATGCATGTAGCCACTTCAAGAACTTGAACTTGATTTCTTAGATTGAAGTTGGGGCATCAATTGACCTCATGGATTTTATATGAGGACCTAATTAAAACTTTATCCTAATTGAAAAAGCTCAATGGATTGTGAATTGGATTACTTGAGTCTTGAGATAAAGGGGCTCTCATTTAAAATGGCATCCTAATTATAGTTCATAATAACATCTTGAATCAACATGTAATTCAAGAAGAATTTATATGGAAATTCCATGATATATCTCAATGAATCTTTCTAAACATGCAAATTAATACCAAGTGCATGACAAGGATCTCATGAGTTTACCATGACCACAAATTTTTAGGCTAATAGATTTGAATTGCAATAAGATAGAATATTTATTGGCTTTAAGCCACAAGAGAGGAGGCTTTGCATTTACAATAGCTCCCTTGAGGACGTTTGAATAGGCACCTCACTTAAAAAGCAAGCCAATGCTATACAAACAAATCCTCTTTGCACTATAGAGGCTTATTGAGAACAAACCCCTAACTATCTTTGATTCTATAACTTTCAATAAAAGAAAACTCCACTAGTAAGAGGAACCTCAAAGTGAGATTCAAGAGTAAAAGGCAATCATGTTGTGTCACAGCCAATCTTCACAAACGTGGCTAAACTACCAAAACTTTTAACAAATTATTCTTCAATCCCTAATATGTAGGTGTGGAGCTTTTTAATGCAAAATTAGCAATGGCTTTAGAAGACTTTAAAAACAAGATCCTCATTTGTGCAACTTTTTTTTTTTAAACCTTTTCCATCTCTACATGAATAAATTCAGAACCTTTCCCAAAAACCATGAAGCACCCAATGAAAAAGCAAGTCACATAGTTGAGGAAAAAACAAAAGTCACATTCTAATCATTTTAGAATGCTCCCAATAGCAAAAACCCTATATTTCTCATTTCAACTCACTTTTCATGTGCATGCATCAAATGTTACTTATGTCCATACTACAACAAGATCTTTTTCAAATCTCTCCATTTATAACAACTTACTTTTTTGCCATTTCACTCCTCATTTTTTGTTGTTTTTTGAATCTCCTTGCTCATTGCCTAAAATAAACTAAAAATTGCAAACATTCTATTAGCACTAAAATTAGGGTTACCTCTCCAATAGATAGATCTCATCCATGGAGGCTCAATTAGGTCTAGGATTATGTACTTAAACAAGATTTAACCCTTTTGTATCATCCTCAAGTTATTGGTATTGATCATGCTACAAGATTACAACGTTTTGCCTACACAATCATTGTCCACATTTTGGACGTTGACACTCTTCAGGGTAAAACTTTGAACATAAAAGTGTTACATTCAAAGTTTTAGCTCACTTTTGTGATTGTTTTGGAGGAGCCATTTGAGCTAATGGTTGAAGGTCTCATTTGGGATCAATGGGCCAAACTAAGGTTTTTCCATAAACTTGTCCAAAAACTAGTCTATTGTCACGTATTGGAAGTCTGGGTAGAGTTCATTGGCATCCACATCACTAGGCCCCAATGGAAACACCTCATGGCCTGATGTCAGATTCAGGAAGAACAATTGCATCATGCTGGCTGGAATGCTTAACCCTACTCATGTCCCAAAATTCTAAACAAAAATTAGAAAAGAAATGACAAAGGACTTCTACCCATTTTTTATATTTAATGGCTCTATACCAAAGGAGAGGAAACTTTACATTAAGAGAAGCTATCTTGAGGAAGTTCAAATAGCTACCCTACTCAAAAACCAAGTCAATGCAAGAGGTCTTCACGTGCAAAAGGAGGAAAAGAATATAAAGCCCCTAGAGGCCTTCTCACTCTTTTGAGCCAATGCTACAAGACCAAAGCCTCTTATAGCAAAGTTGTTTGTTTACTTGGGTTACTAGAAAAAGTGTAAAAAAAGTACAAAAATCAGTGTTTGAATTAGAAGATTATAGCCTTTACATCAAATTGGGTGCATTTTATGTTTATTTTTTGCTTAGATATTTGTGTGAATATGCTGCTTCCTTGGTTTTGTTAGAATGGTCACAAAGAAAGGTTGGATATCAAAGATGCAAGAATTGAATGAAAAGTTGAGACAAAACATCACTTCAAATAATTGTGTTTATTGTGTGTAGTACATGGTTTTTGAAACACAACCAAGGTTAAATTGGATATCTAACTATACAAAACATGCATATATACGAAACATATATAGAGGTCTCTTCTAATTGCACAATTGCACCTTGTAGCCACTCGTTCCAAAATTTGAGTACTCTAGCATGCAAGCAAAGATACTTGCATTCTTGATATCTTATACATCTCTTCTTTACATGATATAAACAATAGTATCTTGTAAAGCATCTTGAGAGTATTTCAAAGGGACTAAGCTCATTGTTTGACTTGGATGATGTGCATTATTCTTCACTTTGTGATTGTTGTAATTCATTATATTTTAGTGATTGGTAACACAATATGCAGCTCCAAGGTTTGGATTTGGCAACAAAGCAAAGCTTTTGTAACTATCTTTTAAAACAAGACAACATCCAATTTTTGGTTCTCATAGTTGTGGCAAACTACAAGCAATTTTCAAAAATTGTGAATTGTGAGAGCAGAGTGACTGACCTTCAAACTGTTTCTCCACATCGGCCTTGGGGACGAAGGTTTTGTGGAGGCGGTGGCCGAGCTTGGACTCCTAGAGCGCCACGACACTGTTGAAGGAAAGCACGTTGGCAGGGGGCCGGATCACCAGCTGCTTGTTCAAACTGCGTTGGTCCTCCACCGCCTTCATTGTCACTTGGCTGATGTCCGCCTGCGTCGTCACAACTGGCCACAAATCCACAATCCCATGTTGACAATGGAGTCAACTCTTGAGGTGGCAACCAAGCATTAAATATATAGAGAGCATAGTTATACAGCGGTGCTTGGATAAGATCAATGCCTTGAGCAAGAAAAAAAACATGGATCATATCCACACATTGACCTTAAACAAAACATTCCATTTAATTAAGTCTGAAATACAAAAAAAAAAGGAGTGGGACCTTGACATTATTCAAACATTTCTCTTACAAAACATGGACCATATCCACGTATTGACCTTAGACAACCTAAAACACAAAATAAAAGAGTGAGGTCTTGACACCATCCAAACATTTCTCTTACAAAGGTTAACCTTATCCAAGCATCATTGTATCTCATGATCTTCTTGTTCTTCTTTTACGTAAACTATGGTGGTTTTCTTTTAGAGCCGTGATCGAATAGGATCCAAGCATTGATGTACTCTTAAGGGTTATTCACATTATTTTTGTGTAAGTCTCACCTCAATGCAAGATCTCCAGTTTGTTGAGTTATCAAGAATAAAAATGAATACTAAAGAAAGTTATGAATATTTTATGCAAAAAAATTAATGGGACTTGAACTAAAAGTTGGGTTGAGCAATAAAGTTGACCCAAAAATTGAGCAAAATCCCACTTTCTTAGTGCCAAAACTTCTTTCAAAAAATGCTGTCATGTAAACAAAATATTGTGAATTGGAACATAATTCAAATTGCCAAATCCCAACTTTAACACCATGTTGGGTAAATTGGGAAAAACAATACATTCTAGGACTTTTACTATTTCTATCATCATGTACAATTTAGCATGTTGCAAAACAAAAAAAAGTCTGCATTTTCTTGTACAGTAGTGAAGTCTCAATGATTGCCTCCAAAAATTTCAAATAAAATGCAATTTTGAGCTAAAGCTATGCTTACGTTTACTACATATAAGATTAAAGGGGAGTACAAAATGGTCCCTCCGTCTTTCCCAATTTAACTAATATGCCAAAAGTTTTGGCTCTTGACCAACTGGATTCTGGCTGAGGAGAAAATGCAACTTACTTTTGGCTTCGCCGGAGCCGAAGATGGTGATGTTTTGTTGTGGAGGCTTGCCAGAGCCACTGAGGAGGACGTCCAGTTGCGCCAAAGGGGTCAGCATGAACTCCGCAAAGCCGCTGTTGCACACAAACGTGTGCGGAATGCCGGCCTCCCGAATAGCCTTCCGAATGACCCGCTTGGGCTCAAACACAAACTCCACCGGACCTGGTGCATATACCGTGGGTCTCACCACATCGTTCCCAAACTCCGACGGCACAAACCGCTGCAAATCAGCCCCAAACCCAAACTCAAACAAAGCCACAATTTTTTTTCTAGAAATGGCACAACATTCTTGAGCCACCATTGCAAGTGTAAGTTTTAATGGATCCACAATGGAGAAGTGGAGAAAGACTTGTCCAAGCCTCAAGAATCCTTGTGTAAAAAGCTAAGCAATGTTCAAGCACAGGAGTGGAATACACGATATTCATTAATTTGGGAATAACGTTTTCCCAAAACAGATTTTAGGATACTGAATTTTGCATTTGTGAGTATATCTTAGTGATTTGAAGTGAGTTTTTTGATAATTCTTTCAGGATATTTCATCAATGCTGTACGGTCTTGAAGAGATCATCATAAAATTCACTCTAACTCACCCAAAAACTCTTAAAAATGAAAAATTCAAAAGTCCCAAAATCGGGTTTTTTTCCCAATTTAAAGAATATCGCATCCGATGGCCATGCTAAGAATGAATGTGTGTTGTTGTGACGAGATTTTCGTACTTTGATGTGTCCCACTTGCTTGATAGCTTCGATGAGCTTGAGCTGGCCATGCAAGAGAGCCTCACAGTCCACAGCGGAGATGACCACGTCGACTTGCTTCAGTGCCTCCACCAGACTCGCGTGGTCGTCCAGATCTCCCCTGCCCAGTCACACCCACATCACGCGACACACCCCATTGTGGATTACTACCGAATCCGAAAAACTCTTGGGCAAACTCAGCAAAACACCATCGAACACCGTATTAGGTAAATTGGGAATTGGGAAAAACAGTACATTCTGGGACTTTCACTATTTTGTCATTATGTATATATTAGCATATCACAAAAAATCAAATCAAGCCTGCATTTTCTTGTACGGTAGTGAAGTCTCACTGATTGCCTCCAAAAATTTCAACAATTAAAATTTTTGAGCAATAATTATGCCCACATTCACTGATGTGGGATTAAGGTGGAGTACAATATGGTCCCTCCGTTTTTCCCAATTTACCTAGTATGACGTTCATGTCCGATCTCGGGCGCCACATGTCAATGGAACTTAGTCGAATGCACCTGAAATGAGCAATGTTACTGGACAAGGTCGATTGGTGGAGGAGAGCAGTAAGCTTACATGGAGAGCGACGGCGCCCTGGGAGACGAAGGAGTGACGGAGCTGCTGCTTGGCGTCCGAGGTGGCGCCGGGGCGCTGCAGAAAGAAGGTGAGGTGGCCGTGCGAGAGGCTGGCCTGCACTAGAAACTTGCCCAGGTCTCCCGTCGCCCCCACCACCTGAAAGCGGCTCTTCGCCATGAACGCAGCTGAACGGATCAGCTCACGTCGGGCTCTATCAATGCTGCAAGTAAGTTGGTAAGCTTACTGGAATGCACAACTGGTCAGCTAGCTCTCAAGCTATGGCAGTGTAATGCAGAATTCGAATACCGCTGGGGCACCAATCGAAAGCTCGCAAGCAATGGCGGTGACATGCAGGACTTGAACACCGGTGGGGCGCCGATCAGAAGCTTGCAAGCTATGGCAGTGAGATGCAGAATTCGAATACTGCTGGGGCGGCGATAGGAAGACGCCACTGGTTTTGATAACTTATGATGAGGCCCAGCTGAGCGCAACCTGGTTAAGGTAGGAGCACCCATAAATGTCAAACTAAGGGTTTTGAACATGATGACTATCAACAAACAACTAGAAAATTATAAGATCCTATTAGGAACAGAAAAAAAATAAGTTTGCACTTTCAAATGTATAATTTGGATACTATGAGAATATGTTATGAATTTTTAAAGGGCAAACTGCCATTGCACCCATAGCCATTTTTATGAAATCATGTTCACATGTTGTACATTCTTGTCATTACATCTATTCACTTCCACAGATTTTCCAAGGTTTTAGAAGTGATGGTTATGGGGACACTGACGCTTATGGGTGCTCTTACCTTACTTGGCTAGTGGTGCTTTTGTTCTCAAGCTGGCGTGGCAAACGGGGACAGGAGTCACCGACTAATGCTAGGGCCACACATGCGCAGGCATGCAAGGTAGACATACCCATACCCATACCTATACCCTAGCATTTAAATTGCTGGCAAATTTTGACAAAATTTGTCCATAGGTTTTGCTTCCCTCCGGATTTCCTTCAATGTCAAGGGGACAGAGCAGCACGCATTCACCAAAAGTTTTAACCTTGCTATACCCAACCATTTAAGGGTTTGGGGTACCTCAAGGTCTCGGAAATTCAAGATGTTGTTTTTTTGTTTTTGTAGGGTTAACCTTTCAACATGCTATCATGGAACGTAATTTTTTTGGAAAAAAGTATTGTAGAATATTTTATATTAAAGGACAGAGTTGCAGCTCATAGGGTCTCTATTAGCGACTATAGACTTACCTTGAAATTGTTTGGATATGTTCCCATAGTGGCACTTGATGGTCCCAATCCCAACCAGCCCAAAGTATTAACATGTGGCAAAATTTGCCAATGCAAGTGGCATTCATTGCTCCACTATGGGTTCAATAGTGTGTGATGAAAGCCTCAAATCTAGGGTGCGGGATTGGAGAGGGGTTAGGAATGGGTGTGTCTACCTTAGAAGCAGCTGGTTTGCCTCAAATGGATGAAGAAGTAAGAGCATCCTCAATCCTGTAAGTATATTGACTTAATTTGTAAAGGCACTCTCACTATGGGTCCTAGTTTGAGAACTACAAATTGGCCTTCAAGAAAAAGAGCCCTTTTTGACTAAGTCAAATGGCTACCAACTCAACTTGTCCAAGATGACTAGTCAAGTGTTAGACAAGTGTTTAATTTACAACCACATGTAGTCATAAATTAAACACTTGACTAGTTATCTTGGACAAGTTGAGTTGGTAGTCATTTGACTTAGTCAAAAAGGGCCCTTTTTCTTGTAGTTCCAATGCACCTTGCAAGTGGGACATGATCTTAGAGGGGACAACAAAACCTAGCCCACACTTGATAGTTTTGACGGCCCTCAAGAGTCATTCAAATTGCTCTATACATTGTTGTTAGAGAAATGATGACTGCTTTGCAAGTTATAAATAAAGCTCTTGCCAAAAAAGACTAACAAAAGCCTAATAGAAATGGAGTTTACATCTTTGACTACCTATGTGCATTGGGTCAAGGAGTTGGTGTGTTGCCCTTCTTTGTTGAGATCACGCAACAAAAATCAGTAATTGCCATTAGCCAAGCCCAATTTGCATGCTCTGGAATGAGGATGCCCTAAGAATACATTTTTGGAGTATTAGTTTACAGTCATTTGGTTCAAGGATTCATGCATTGTTCTATTGAAAGTAACATTTTCACCATTCAAGGGTAGCAAATTGGAAATAATTGTTTGTGAAATTAAAATTGTTGGTTTGTAACATGACGAGAGTACAAATTTGAGAGATCTATTCTCACATGAAAAAGTTAGTATACCTACTAGTCTTTTACAAAACTTTGTTTTGGATTGTTGTATTGTCTTAGTGTAGAATGTCCTTGACGTTGTGAATTTGAAAACGATTGCATTAAGAGGATTTGAAGGCTACGCCACTGCTTAGGTCCAATTTGAAGTTGCTTTCTTAGTATGCTTGGAGGGGGCTAAAATTCCTAAAAGTACAAAAAGTTGCTCCTAATTTGTAGCTGTCATTTTCACCTCTTAGTATGTTCTTGGACTACGGGCCAACTTTCATGCTGCATTGGAATTGCAGAACTGTGAAACAATAATGAATTTATAGAGCGGGGAATGCTATATCATGAGCACGGATTCATGAGTCATGAGCATGGATTCATGAGTCATGAGGTGTGAGCGTGATTTTTTGTCAAAATATTAAATTTTATCTATAAATGTATACATAGGACCTTATAGTTGCACATATTAAACATTCATCTCTTGAAAAATTGTTGTTTTTTAAGTTTTTTCATTAATTTTGAGCTCAAAATTCATTCCCGCTCACAAAATCTTGGCTCACCGCTCATAGGCTCACCTTTCTACTCTCACAAAATAGCTTACCTCATTATAGAGCCATTCTTGAAGTGTGTTGGAAAATAACAAATTTGAAAGTTGAAAATGGTGCATTGGCTAGTTTCGTGCAAAAATCATAGGAATTTTGGGGGTCTCCAATTTTTTGAATTGAGGATTGCTGATCAGTGTGGCCCATTCCTATGTAGCATGGGTGTTTACCTAAAGAGCACCCACACATGTGCTCAAGTATTTAGAGCTGCCATTTGTGACATTGATCCAAGGTCACAATTCTCTCGTTTGGGCAAAGGTGTCCCTCTATTAGTGTAAGTTGAGCTCACCACATAAATTAAAATGTCACAATTTGAAAGTAAGGAGCTGTGGAGCAAGCTAGTGGTTTCCCACGTTGGCACATAGAGGAAATATAGATCAAGATGAGAAGATAAAATCTAAAATTCATGCTCAAAATGTAAATTTGAGAGCTCGAGACGAGGTCACAGTAAAATTTGAGTAGCTTGTCAAAAAATTGTGTCGGTGCATTTTGGTGGGGCAACTAGAAGCCCAAATCAAAACAAATGTTCATCTAGGGCACTTTCCAAAGGGACACTGCAAGTGCTCTAAAGGCAAACTTCAATGCTAGCCCCTCAATGAAAAAACTCATAGACAACACACAAGTATACACTTGAAATTTATTTGTTGTTTTTTAAGGTTTATAATTCTAGGCTGATGTAAAAAAATCTCTACATTTGAGGCTCTAAAAATCCAAATATGAAATTAAAATTTCAATATTTTATTGATAAATTTCTTATTCTTGTGTTTTTCCTAAGGTTAAAAATTCCAAGTGCAAAATGCAACTTTGGAGTAGATCTAATGCACAACAAAGACCAAACGAAGAAAATTAAATTTTGAGCAAATATCCTCCCTCACCGTGACAATAGCTTCCTAAATATTAAAAAAACAGGTGAAAGAATATATGAAACTGACAAATTTTTCTAAAATTGTGCTAACTATTGGATGAAAGATTCCAATATGAGTTGGTTTTATGGATGAGCACGTGTACATGAATGATACTCTCTATTTCTTTTCCTTACTTGCATGCATTTTAGAGTGCTTGATGCTTGACCAATGAAAAACCAAAAAAACAATCCTAACACTAGCAATGAGCGTTTGCAAATGAGCCTATATTTAGTAACTCTTATCCCAAATTTTTCTTGTAGCTACACAAATTTTAAATTCCTCAAATGGGCACATTGAGCAGAGCTTTTAGCACCTTAATCCAGTTATGAGAATTATATGCATGGGATCAATGCTGATTACATTTAGCAAAATTGGGTAATACAAATAGATAAAAACGCCATTTTTCCTCCGAGATCACATTTAAATCTAACGGTTGGAAGCTAAGAAAACCAATGAAAATTCATTCTTTTATGCAGTTGTTAATGTTTTTGATTTTTTTGTTATGTTTTGTTTTTGTTTGTTTTGTTTATTTATTTATTTTGCTTTTAAGTTTGAGCCTCTAATGGCATACTAAGATTTTTAAAACTAAATCCTAGTTGGTAGGATGCTATCATCGGTCAAGATCCAATCTTCCACATGATTTGGGTATGTCCAACTAGCATGAATCAATACGTGAACCATTCAAAGTATCAACAATGATCTCCATCCTTCTACTTGCATTTTGAAAAACACGGGTGAATTAATTTGCACCATTTAGTTTCCAACTAATTGATTTTTTGCAATTATGGGCTGCCCGTTATTATACTCAATCTTAGATTAATGAATCCGTAGTTGACCTTTAAGGTTCACTAAGTTAGTAGAATACATTGGCACTTGTTTGAGGACTTGTGTTCATGTTCAGACTTACACAAGTTGGTTCTCAAATTGACATGACAATTCCATCTTGAAAAAAATGACATTCTTGAAACCATGCTTTTACTCTAACTTTGATGTTAAAGAATGAAATTTGGAAGTGGGTGAAAGGTGATAGGCGCAATAGCAACATCTCAGCTTGCTTCATGCAATCAACTTCACCAAGGGCCGCCAGCATGGATAACTAGTTTAGTTAAATTGATTGAATTGACTTGATCTTTGTGAAAACATTTACTAGCGTTAATATGTTGAATGCATTTTGCATAAGACAAGTGGGCAACTCACCATTTATGTAAATGTTGGCAGTCGTGGATATAGGTGAGCCCTGATACCGTTTGGAGTTATTTGGACAAAATTTGCATAATTCTTGCATGATTAAATTTCTTCAATTTTACTTCACTGGTGTTTTTTTATGGATTTTTTTCCTTAAAACCAAGATTAGACTCAAATGTAGTGCACCAATAGTGTTAGTTTGAAAAAAACTATGTTTCTTGTCAAGACAAGGTTATATAGCATATTACACTGATTCCATTTCTTGAAATTAGATGAAAATTTGTTGAAGTTTGATTCCTCAAAAACCACTTGGTTGTCTTAACATTTTGATCAAAATTAGTCTAATTTAAAAGTTGATTAAATAGGTAAATAATCATATTGGTGCCTTATTCCAGGGATGTTTTAAAAATGCACATGTTGTTTCGTCATTGTTATTGTTTTGTTTGTTTGTTTATTTATCGATTGATTGCGTGGATACTTAATGTTATTCATGTTCATGTCTCAACACTAAATTAATGATCAATTGAGATTCAATGTATTTGATGTTTGTATAAAGTTGAATGACCAAATCCAGTCCAATTCACGTGTCTTAGTATAAGTACCTATGTTAAAAACAACACAATTCTCAAAATGATTTACAAATTTTCAACATGAAAGTGCAATATACTACATGATGTTGCTATATGAAGGGTTAAATCTCTTATTATTTTGTTAATCATCATTCTCAACTTTAAATAGTCTTTTGCTATTACATGTGTTTCTAACACTATACAAATCAAATCCAACATTAATCCAAATTATCACATGTAGATTTTTCTTGATGTCAAACCTTGTCTTGTTTTTTCTCAATTCCGTATAAATATATAATATGGCTTTTTGAATGAAAAACATTATCAAACATACTTAATTTTGTAAGTCTTAATATATTGCAAGCATTTTCTGCAAAATTCACGGTGTTGGTTTGTGAAATATATTGCATAATTATATCCAAAGACATTAAGTGCAAAGTAAATTCATCAGATTTAGCATATAAATTAGATTTATTGCTTAGAAGGTGTGTATTAGATTCAATAAAAGTGTAAATCATAATCATTGCTTGAGGTTCAAGTTCAGCTACACAAGAAGATGTCATTGATGAAAAGAAATATGATTATCAGAATCAACAGCATTTTGCAATCAATATCCATAATCCCCACATGGCCTTTTGGAAGCCCCAACTTCATTGGTAAAACATTGTGGATGTTAAAAAACTTACCTTAAAGAAACTTAAAGAAAATTGTTCCAAGGCCACACAAGCGAACGTAATCAATATGAATGCTTAAAAAAAAATAGGACATGTTTTTATAGTATTGAAAAAAACCATTGTGCTCAAGGTTCCATGCTTTATTATAGTCACCACTAGTGAACCCGTGCACCCTTCAGGCCCACTTCAAACACATAAGTTAAGGTTAAGGGTGAAGGTTTTAATTATGATTCATTTGTTGTTTATTTTAATCAATTATTTTAGTCACACATATTGTTTTGTTTATTTTAATTGTTTTTTGCTAGCTTAATTAGGTTATGTTGTCGCCTATTTTAATCATTTTTTGCTTATTTTAATGGTTTTTGTGATAGGTGAGGCTAATCATATTTTAAGGGAATTGATATGTACACACCGGGATTGATATTTGCACATGCCCGTGGGAGGTAAATTGTAGATTTCTACCATCAAAAAGCTGAATTTGAGAATTTTGAATTTTGAATTAGAGTTGGAGGTCATGGTTTACTCTAGAACCCTAAAAAAAGTTGCAATTAAACAACGCTCAATGAAAAAGCTTAGCTAGGGGAAAAAATGTTAATTTTATTTTTGTTTGTAAAATAAGATAAGCTTTTTCATTGGGTGGTGTTCAATTGCAACTTTTTTCATGGTTCTAAACTAAATCATGGTCTCTAAGTCCAAATCTGAATTCAAAATTCTCAAATTCAGATTTTTGATGGTAGAAATCTACAATTTACCTCCCAAGGGGGTGTATGCACACCCCAATGTGCACATATCAATTCCCTTTTTTAATCGTTTTTTTTAATGTGTGGCAAGTGATGCTTATTTTAATTGTTTTTTTTAATGTGTGACAAGTGAGATATCAATCTCAGAACTTTTTATGATCATTTTTATCACCCCCCCATGGCCCCATGCATGCCCCAACCCATACATACATATGGACATTTTATCATGGAGCCCCCTCTTAATTTTTATCAACCCCATGCATTCCCCCCATGGCCCATGTGCAATTTTATCATGCAACCCCTTACTAATACATACATATGGACACCACGTTCTATTATAGAAAGAAGATTCAAGGGCTACAGTCAAAATATAACAATTTGTACATATTAAAATCTAAATGAAACAAAAATAGAAGTGTAAAAAATTCAAGGAATCTATCATACTACTAAAATCAAAATGATCTTTGTAATGTCACATCCAACCTCTATAATATCACATCTTCAATCTCTATGATATCATATGATGCATGACACTTGTAACCAACAACTCCCAATTCAAGTGGTTAGCCTAAGGCTTTGTCAAAAAAAAAGTTATCAAAAATTTGAGTTCATCAAGATGAAGCTTAGGGTTTGTCCTACTTGGTGGTGGAATTACTTTTGAGCTAATGGGTATATATGTTGTGCTTTAGAATTTTTGTTTGGCCCATAGTTGTTGGTTATAAGTGTTATGCACTATACTATTAAAATCACAATGTCCTTTGTAGTATCACATTTTGACATTTGTAAAATCACATCTGCAATTTATGTGTGGTATCATACTACTAAACTCACAATGATCTTTGTAGTATCACATCTTCAATCAATATTGGATTTCACAACGATCTTAATGGTAAATGTGTAGCATAGCAAGTGCCAACCACTAGTTCTTACAAAAAGGAACAAGTGAAAAAATAGAGCCACTTGTCTTTTACAAAATGCCAATCTTGGATGAGAGGGCGACAGTGTGATATTAACCCCTAAAATTCTTTCCTGTTTAGAGGCCCAAAATTGCTACAAAATACTAGTCCCCAAACCAAGGTCAAAATATTCTTTGAAACTTACTTTTTAACAAATCCAACTGTAAGATCCTTTGGTTGACTTGCACAAGTACATTGTCCCAAAATTTCAGTATAAATATCCCTACCAATTGCAAGATCAATGTGCCTAAACTTCAAAATGTAGGCTTTTCTAGTCCTTCCAAAAGGTGAAGTTTTGTTTTTCAAACTTTTTATAGAAAAATGCGTATGTTGTATTTCTTGTGCAATTTGGCAATATGTTGGAAAATGGATTGAAAGCATGTATAAAAAAAATAACCAAAAAATATTTTGGATTCATTTTTACAAAAGTTGTAAAGTGAAAGGTATTGGTGAATGAAAGATATAACTAGTATGCTAATAAGTTTTGGAAAAATTTGAAAATTGTTAATCCCAATGGTGAGAATGCTCTAACAGACTACTAATAACTTTGATTTTCATTTTCATTTGAAAATTTTCAAAATTGAGAGTAAAAGATAATTTTATATGTTTTTTCTACCCTCTTCCCACCTTCACTGCCCACAAAACAAAACTCCTTTTAACTCTTACCTCATTATTTGGAATTGGGAGATTCAATTTTTTTTGAGTAGGTATCAGTCTATACAATTCTATAGAGAAAAAAAAAACTAGAGTATATTTTTGCTGCTCAGTTTGACATTGAAATTGAAAAAAACTTCTAAATTTTGCATTACTTATTGGAATGACATGAAATAAAGCTTCACATGTAGATTATGATGAGTAGCATCTATCCTAAAAAATTCATAAAAAATTTCCAAATTATGAAGTCAACAATAGAGCATGCTTGAGTTCTAATAAAGCCCAAAGTGGGCTCCTTGGTTTTGAGGTGTTAACCCCTGAGCGCCCCACAACCCCAAATATTGCCTCTCACAATTGAAAAAGTTCCATGTTGGACTGTTATAATCTTTTCAACAATACTGAGAAATCATGTGTCTTTTTGTCTTGTACTTCTGTGCCTATGTCCCCTACCAATCAATATGGTTAGATTTTATGGATCTCGTTTGTCATGACAAATTTGTTGGATTGAGTGTGACTAGGTCAACATTTTGGTGAATATGGCCTAGGCGCTCAGGGGTTAACTCCTAAATGTCCAAGCGACCAGATTTGGGTCATTACAAAGTTTTGAAGGTGAATAAAGCCTTAACAAACCACTATTTTTAGTAACTTTTTTTTCAATATAGGTTTGTTCTGAAGTCTGTTTTCAATGTCCAAAATTTGATTTTGAAAATGAAAGTTAATGATTTTTCTACTCAAGATTTTGTATAAGGGTGTTCACTGCAATCTTGGGTTTTCTAGTGTTGGAAGATCTTGAAAATGAGCCTACAATACACTAGAGCTAGGAGGAAAATCCACATTAGAAATCCATTTGAAAAAAAATGTAAGAATAGATTTTTAAAACTGTAAATTGATTAGAGTTAGACATGTAATGACATTAAACCTCATATTTTTTTGGTGACCAACTTTTTAGATTTGACATGTGAAATGAGAATTAGAAAACTTTAAGTCACTTTTACAATTTTAACACCCTCATGTTCAAACGTTATAATCTTTCAAACTATAAGTGATATTGTTGTATTTTCTTTTTCCATGTAATCTCTAACATGTCAAATCTAAATTTGTACGGTTACAATAGATAAAAACTTGCTGAAATTTACGAAAAAGATGATTGATTGTTCAGTTTCATGAAAAGTACAAGAAGCTCAGATAGGGCTTGGTCGTTTAGGGGTTAAAGAGGGCACGGCATAACATTCATCCACACCCGTCACAACGCGGTGTGAACGCCGTTCCCATTCTGAAATCCAGCTTATCTGGATTCCACTCGTCCGACCAATCACATCGCTCGAAATCAAAACTCCATTCACACCACCGCTCAATCTTCGACCCTCTCTCTCCACCTTCAATCCTCGTTTCAGTTCCAGAGAAACACCGCAACCGAATTGCGACTCCCGGTGACAATTGCATTGAGTCCCGCTCGATTCTCTCGTTTTTGTAGTCGCCGTATTGCATTTCTCTTTTCGGTTTTGTTTTTTAGATTTTGAGATTTGAATTAGCTTGAAGAGAGAGTGAGAAAGAGAGAGAAAGAACGGGAGACGAGGATGGAGAGGGTTGCGGCAATGGCGTCGGTACCGACGGTTTCAACGACGTCGTCGTTGCTGGCGACCACGGCCCGAGGGAAGCAGGCGAACGTGCAAAGTCTCGCTTCGTGCAGAGCGTTCTCGAGCGTGGTCAAGCTCAGGGGACCGTCAGGGGTGCGCGTGGTCAGGGAGAGTGCAGTGGTGCGAGTAATCAGTAAGCAAGCTGCGGTGTCCACGCCTACGAAAGAAAATGCGGTGGAGAATGAGATTTATGATTGCGTCGTCGTTGGAGCCGGAATATCGGGTTTGTGCACAGCGCAAGCCCTTGCTACTCGGTATACTCTAAGTGATTGCACCTTCTTCTTTGCTATGAAAACCGCACACATTTGTGTGCAGTGTCTACCTTGCTAAAAGTTTAAAATTATCCCCCTGATCTCTGCAACGTAGTAATCGATTGATGTTTGCTATCGCGCCCGCACACATTTCTGTACAGTTTTTACCTTGCTAAAAGTTTAAATTTATCCCCCTGATCTCTGCATCGATTAATGCCTAACGCAGCTCTGTTATCAAACTTGGGAGCTCCTTCCGAGCGGCATCTTTTTAGTCGTCATAATATTAACAAGAAGACTGGTTTGAGGTCTATTGTTGTTCAGATTTAATTATGGAGACAATTTTCGCTGCAAATTGTTTTATCTTCGGAGTCTACCTTCAGCATACTCTCTTAAGCGCCACAAATGTCCGAAATCTGCATCGTGTTCTGTTTTAGCACTTTTGAGCGGCTTATATGGAGACTTTCTTATTCTTTCTCTTTTTATATATTCTGGCGAACATGTGTGATGTTCTTCATTAGTTTTGGCGATTTTGTGATTCGCCCTGCCTGCATTATATTTTTCAGAAATTTTCACAGTTTTGAAATTATGTAATATCTGTTCCTCAGGGTGAAGGTCTTCCTTTTCGGTCAGGGCTTTCTCGTTTGCTAGGTTTAGTACATTCCATTTGAGAATGACGAAGGTTTTGGTGTTCTTAGTCTGATTGGTGGAATTTCACAATGGAATCGCGCATGAGAGGGAGATGTTGCGTACAGCAGAATGAGAAACTGCATGCTAGGATGTTGATTTCAGAATGCACAGTATTTATTGGCCCCTCGCCATCTTTCTGGAGTAGTAGAAGTCCGGCTTTGTGTGATTGTTATGACAAAATGAGCTGGTAAATTAAGTCGTTTGGGGTTCTTTCCAGGCATGGATCTGTAGTAAGTAACGTCTTGGTCACGGAAGCGAGAGATCGAGTTGGAGGCAATATCACAACAGTTCAGGGCGATGGATTTCTGTGGGAAGAGGGTCCCAACAGCTTCCAACCCAACGATTCAATGTTGGCTGCCGCGGTATATCACATTCCTCCCTCTCGAATTCTGTAAGCAGTGTCTTCTGTTCTGCCGGTTATTGTAACCGAGACTGGTGATCGGCACCTTGCTTTTGTGGACAAATTTAGGCCTTGTGGTATTGATGTTAATGGCTTATGTTAGCGGATGGATTGGAATGCGGCTCATGCATGTCAGGATATAGCAATCATATGCGTACTGGAGCGTGAACATTGGATTACATGCGACTGATTGTTAGTTCATGCAATTTGAAGGTTGCCGTGTGAAAGTGATAGTGTCTGAGCTGCTTAATAAAACCTGCAATTGTTGCAGATAGATAGTGGGTTGAAGGACGAATTGGTCTTAGGAGATCCAGAATCTCCTCGCTATGTATTGTGGGGAGGCCGATTGCGACCTGTTCCTGCAGGTAAGTTTTCATCTTGCACAAGCACATTCATGACGTGTACTGTAGTTCTCGAAGCATGACCAAACGCTAATTCAAATACATCTCGTGTTCAACATTCCCTTGATGTATTGGTTTCTGAAATTTATAACGAGATTCTTGCACATCTGAAGCACAGGACGCCAACTGCTTTAGTGTTTTGAAGTTTTCTTCTTCGCTTGCAGGTCCGGTTGATTTACCATTTTTTGATCTTCTCAGTATTTTTGGAAAGCTTCGGGCTGGTTTTGGAGCCATGGGATTGAGGCCTGCTGCTCCAGTAAGTCGATACCTGGAAGTCTTCCCTTTGACTTACCAATATTCTACTGGCAATTCCGCACATTCTTAGTGTTATCTCGCCAAGTCGTATTTGTACGACCATTTTGAAGTACAAAGTATCTTGTATTTTGATTAATGTCTCGACAGCTGCTTCTAGATTCCGAGCTTGTTGGTGTTCAATCAGTTACTGAACGAATGTGGAGATCTGTTTTTTAGAACTTCTTTCCTAGAGTTGATGTCGAGATCACCAAGCTGCTCTCAATTGTATTCTGAGAAATGTGATAGTCCAAGTTGCACAAAGACACACTGGATGTTTCGTTACAAAGGGGCACGGTGACAACTAAATCTGAAGTATTGACTTTTTTTTGCTTGTTTGATGTAGGGCCGTGAGGAATCAGTGAAGGAGTTTGTGACTCGTAATCTGGGTCAGGAGGTTTTTGAGCGGCTGATTGAACCGTTTTGTTCTGGTATGGAGGCATTTATCGTATGTTCATGTTGTTCTTGGATCCATTTTGTTTATCACACCTCCCAAATTAGTGGAGTATGTATGCGTGATCGGCAGGAGAAAACGTATTGATTTGGACGAACTGCAGGTGTTTATGCTGGAGATCCTGCAAAACTGAGCATGAAAGCTGCTTTCGGCAAGGTGTGGAAGCTAGAAGAAATAGGTGGCAGTATTATTGGTGGCACATTTAAGATGATTCAAGAAAGAAAGAAGAACCCGCCTCCCCCTCGCGATGAGTAAGTGCAGTCTTTTTCCCTTTCGTGTCCATATAGTAGCGACTCAATCTAATCATGACATTTAGTATGATCTCCACAAACTTGTACGGGTTGCCAAAGATGCTGTTTATTCAAGCTTTTTTCTGCTTCACCAGTATGGAAAACTTCAAAGTGTGTCTATTTGACGTGGAATTGTTGGCTGTGCAATTCTCAATGTTAGAAGTACACTGGGGTGCTGTGATAAGTTATGATTCTTATACAAACATTTGCTTTATTGTGATTTGCAGGCGACTGCCAAAACCGAAGGGACAGACTGTGGGCTCATTCAAAAAGGGATTGATCACCCTCCCAAATGCAATCGCCGCAAAGTGAGCCTCTTGTTTGCTGACCTTATTTGGCGACAGCTTAAGGAAACTTCAATTTCCCACACACTGATATTATTGCACAAGTGCTTATCACTTTCTGCTCTTACGAGTACATCATAGGCAGTTTTTGAGAAAGAGCATTTTTTTCAGAAGTTTGCTTTTGATGTGACAATATGATGGGGCTAATTTTTACAGACTCGGGGACAAAGTGAAGTTGAATTGGAAGCTTTCTGCTATTAAGAAGACAGATGCCGGGTACGCCTTGACATACGAGACACCTGATGGGACACAAACTGTGAAAGCACGATCTCTGGTGCTCACTGTTCCTGCGTATGTTGCAAAGGAGATTATACGCCCCCTCTCTGTAAGGAACGTATCCCTCTTTATGATGGTTAATGTCAGGATTGGAATTTATTTGACCCCTAATTGATAGCGGACAGTTTACGTTTCACGATGAAACTCGGCGTGTTTTGTAAATTAATCCTTGGTAACAGTACTATGTGATAGTCTCACACTAGCTGGAACATGGACCCGCCTACCAGTATTCTCTTGGCTTCTAAAATTTCAGTGTATCTCAGCTTTAAATCTCATTGTAATTTGATTTTTGCCTAGCTTAATTATTTCAACCTTATTACTACCCTTTTCCGTGCTTTGTGTTAACATGACGATTTTTCTCTTTTATAATTAGACTGCAAAGGTCATTTTGATGTCTAATATTTTTGGCTGATCGAACAGGAAGGAGCCGCGGAGGCGCTTTCTAAGTTTTACTACCCTCCAGTGTGTGCCGCCACCATCTCTTATCCATTGTCGGCTCTACGTGAAGATCGCCTGACAGACGGAAAGCTGTTTGGGTTTGGGCAACTCCATCCCCGTAGTCAAGGTGTTCAGACTCTAGGTATGCTTGTCGTCATCATGTCAATTCTTTTACAGTTCGTTAGCTCTAGAGTTCTGCCTGACCGTGCCACTAAAGCGAGAAACGATGCTTTGGATCTCTATGGATTACAGGCTGTAGTTTTACTTTCGTCTAGACCGTGGCGTCAATTACAACGCAGAGGCTTATGTATGCACCGATATTGTCGTGATACACCAGGTACTATCTACAGCTCTTCGTTGTTCCCAAACCGAGCTCCAGAGGAGCGTGTGCTACTCCTGAATTACATTGGTGGTGCTAAGTTCACACAAATCACCGAGAAGGTAAATAATGGTCACATCAATTTACTATGACAAATGTCTTATAAGTTGGGTCATTAACTTGTCTTGACCATAGCCAGATGTCCTTCAAAATACATGTTTATGATGTTTGTGTTTGTCGGTTTAAGGTATGTGTACTTCACATATATAGAGGCACCTGTTTCTCAAAGCACCTTCAACTCAGAATCTGTTCTCGAGGGATTCACCCTTCTATACTGCACTTAAAATGAACACGTATATAGATATAGATAGTGTTGCTTTTAGGTGTATTTATTGAATTTCCTTGCAATGCAGTAACTTTTTGCAACAAATTGCTTACTGATCTTTCTTATTGATTCTCTCTATTCCTGCAGAGTGAAGAAGAAATTGTCAAGACAGTGGACAAGGACCTCCGGACAATGCTCTTGAAACCCGATGCTCCTGCTCCTCAAATTCACGGAGTACGAACATGGCCTAAGGCCATTCCTCAATTCACCATTGGTCATCTCGATCTTTTGGACACTGCTAAAGAAGCCCTCAGGAGTGCGAATTATGAGGGCCTGTTTTTGGGTGGCAACTACGTTGTAGGAGTTGCCCTGGGCCGATGTGTTGAAGGTGCTTATGAAAGCGCACAGGCTATTTCACAATATGTAAGCCTGTTGCCTACGAAGAGTGGTTCGGCTTGACAGATTACAACATACAGTAATTTAGCATCTAGGAACAATTTTTGTAATGTTCTGCTGAGCATCTTGTATGTAAGTTCTTTAGCCTTTTGAGCAGTCTTTCTTCAATGTATCCCGTATATTTGCAACTAGTGACATGAAATTATCATTTCAGCATTTCAGCAACCATGCCATTGGTACTATCATTCCGTGGAGTCAATTTGTAAAGTTGATTTGGTCATCTCGAGTTTCAAATATTGTATACAGTGTCATTTAGTAGATATCTTGCTATAGTCTACTGTGTTGAACTAAAATTGGTGTGCACCACTTTTCAAAGTTACAATGGCACCACTTACTATTTCTCTCACAATTTTCACCCATCCATGCTAACTGCAGGAGGCTGCCTTTAACCCACAAGAGAAGTTACCTTGAGGTAGTTTGATTAGGCACCTTACTCAAAAAGCGAGCTTCTTCTACAAGGACAAAGCTCATTGTAGTGGTGATGGCGATGGGTATGGCGATAGGTATGGCGATGGCGAGACCCTGAGCTGTCAAGGCAGAACACAACTTCGTAGTTGCCGCCGCTTTTGCAGAATCCGAACACATTATTCGTATCTGTTTCATAAGATAAGGCGCCAGGGCATGCGGCACTGAAGGCACGAGTTCCATTTGTTGCTTGCTCGCCGATCCTGTCCGGGTTTCTGCACCCCAATCCTGGTACTCCCGTAAGCGAGTTCGGCGCTTGGCAGAAGCTCTGCAGATCGTCGATAGTGCAGTTGAAGGATGGACAAGTTTGATTGCTCGTTGACCTCACCATCAGAGGCAGAATGTACGCAACCTGCACTCAAGGATTTCGATTCAGTTCTGCCGCTATGTCCATGGTTGACGACCAGATATACACGCTTATCGAAACAAATTCGACAAATCTTCACGCGGTCGGGACTTTCAAGGAATTCGGCAGGGGAAGGCTTACTATATTGCTGAGGTTGTGGCTGTCTAGCTCTACGTCGATATGAAACTCAGCATAGTTTGCCTGAACGATGGCTTGGTAACCTAGGCTCCCGTCGCCAAGGTTATTCGGGAGTCCCCAAATTGTTCCAGACCAAGTAGCACCTACGTCGATCTCGACCTGAGACGTCCCGCCGCCCGTCAGCCCGTAGCACGTTACACGATCAAGATCAAGATCGCATGCCGTGATGTTGGTCACACACTGGTTTTGATGCTTATCTTAGCCGCGAACACTGTACGTGGACAATACAATTTGAGTCATTACTGTCACTGGCATAAACAACACACCAACTGCACTACAACGAGTTTAGGGTTTAGATGATCCATCAATCTTGACGCGTAAAGGACGAATGAAACACTGCACTTCATGACGGAAAGTGAAAGCGAGGACTCAGACGAACCATGAACAGAGTTGGTGGTCACCAGCAAAGCGAAGAGCACAGCAGCAGCAGTAAGCAGGCGGAAATCTGGTGACGGGCTTTCACCATCTTGTGGCATATCAGAGGATTTCGTGCAAAAGCTTCTGTGATAGCAGGGATACACACAGACCGATCACACATAGAGCTTACATACAGATTCCTGTGGTCTCACATTTCTCCCTGAGAGTCGAGGGATATATTGAAGAATTTGAAAAATTCCCCTTGTTCAAGAAAACGGCTCACGGTAGGCGTCGACGCGATTGAAGGAGGTTTTGTTGCACACAATGCAGTTCTTGTTAGATATGAAGCTCATGTTGACGTCTCAGGGTCAAGAAAATAGCAGAACGCAGCTTCAAGAGTTTGTCGGAATCTTATCTATTTCCGCGTGAGCTTCCCTCAGATGATAACATCTCTTTCATCTGACCACGTGAGGATCCTGACTTCTTCACAGTGTGTGTCAGTCAGTGACAGTGTAGCAAGTGCTTTAGAAAATTCACTTTCGAGGCTTCCATGAAAACACGTTTTACTGTGTTTCTTCAGCATCCTGCCAATGTGAGCTATGGTGACGGTAGCAATGTCAGTGGCGACAGAAACAATTCCGTAGCGGCACAAACCTCGCTGCTTCGTTTCGACTTTCGCTAGCGCGTCTGACTGATGATCAAGAATTGTCTGCACCGGGGCCAGTACTTTACTCCTCTGGTCCGTACGGCGTGCATTCCAAGACATTTCAGAATTATGAGTCGGATTCCAGCGTCGCTCTCTACCGATTTCTGCAGTCTAATTGATGTATCATGCTTCGTCCTCGTTTCTACTAGAAACTGCGGACAAGAATGACCCCCAGCTAGTCTCGTCACGCAGCTCGAGCTAACAAGGTCTTCACGTCACTCTGCTCCCCAAACTTCTCTCAGCAAGTGGTGCAAAATAACTTCAACTTACGAGTTCGACTGTGGCATGGTGTTTTCCAAGACTCTACGCTGTGACTTTGCAAGCCTGTGCGTGGAAAGGACTAAAGCAAGCTTAGTTGGTGAGAGTGAAGGGGCGCAGCTTAGAGACACCTAGCTTTGATCTCCAAAGGCGATGATGAGTACGAGCTCGAGGATGCTGCGATTAGGTTCTGTAAGATTCTTCGCGGTGGTGTTGATGGTGCTGAGTTTCTGTCTGCCTACCTGCAGTGTTTCGTATTATTCCGGACAGCAAGGTATGTTGCTGATATCACAATTGACATGCCAGTTTCCGAGATTGACATCATCCATGGACAGTGGATGCAGCCTCAACGCCGCCGGCGGAATGAGGGTTGCGTGCGTACACGGAGCTCAAACATCATGGCTTGAATGCACTGGATTGTGGTAGTGATGGCGCTGCAATAAAGCCTTCGCTCAAACTGGTCACAAACTCAGCAGCATGAGGTGAACTTGAAAGGTTGGAGAGCTGAAAACCGGTATCCATGCTTTGCAAACGACGATGACTGGCGAGGAGTGGAGGGGCTTCGAATTTCCAGCTACAGCTTGAATCTATTGGGAACTGATGTAGCCTTTGGGCCAGGAACACTGTAATTTTGCAGTTTATGTGATAGAGAGAAATATACAAGGGAAGACCCTGCTGCTTATGTACACGATCTTTAGTTCTAATTGAGCCATGTAGCTGAGCCTCCATGGACTGATCTCATCTATAGGATGAAAACGTAATACAATTCTAACAGCTTTGGACATCCGAGTTGTGGGCATATACCAATATGCTAGCTCTGCTTACTAAGGTAGGAGGCTCATATTCCGCTTAGGATCTAAAACTGCCCACCTTCTCATATGTAGTCCACTTGTACATGCTATTTTTCACAGGCTTCAACAATGTACAAGCAACAATGTGCATTTGAGGAGGTAGACGATTTTAGAGCCCTATGCCACTTCAACTTTAAAATTTCACAACTAATTCCACAAAGCTCCAAATTGTATGAAACAACTCAGGTCAGATGCCAATTCCTCTTGTCTTCCAAGGAAAATTTACTGAAAATTATTTCAAGAAGTTTCACCTCCCCAAAATTCAACTTCAACCATTAGATGGTTGGTTTATGAGCCTCCTACCTTACCCCTATTGCTGTGCCATAACCAACATTTGAAAACTCACCAGGAAGGCTGTGTGCTCTTCTACTCAGCCACTTTGATTTGAACACTACCACTCCTCGGCAAAGTTGAAAACGAGGACGAGGAAGAAGACCCATGGGACTTGGAGCGCGGCCTGTCCCAGTTGCGCACACTGCGGTGGTCGATGCTCACGGACTGTATCCCCAGCAGCGACATCTCCAAACTGCTGGACGAATCAAAAGCATCGGAGTCGGCGTCCATGGTCAGATCCACACCGTCGCTGCTCCAGTCCTCCTGAAGTATGGCCACCACGCGTGCCATGTCGGGGCGTCTGTCCTGGCGGTGCTGCAAGCACCAAAGCGCCGCGGTCGTCACTCGCTGCACTTCAGGGATGTCGCCGCTGTGCAACTCCATCCGGGGATCCACCAGGTCCATTATGCTCCCTCTCGAGTGCAGCTCCTGTGCCTGTCGAGACCAAAACCTCAGGAAAAGTTGCAGTTCACCATGCATGCCGTAACAGTATTTACCGGCAACGGAAGGGTTAGAAGAACGGCACTGAATCAGTCCTCCAGGGCTGTTACTTTGGGCAAGATTTTGCTAGTGGACAGCACGGGCAGACGCACAAGACAAGCAAACGCACAAAACAAAACAAGACAAGGAAACGCACAAAACAAGATAGGCAAACGCACAAAATAGACAGCAAACACGACATGTTCTCTCTTGTTTCTAAGGGCATTTTTAGGGTTTTCGATCTAAAAAGGGACAAATCAAATCAATGTTTTTCATTTGTGCTATTTGATATGGCTTTAAATCCACGTTTTGACTTAATGTGGGCAACAATGAGTGTCCATCAACTTTTATATTTTTTTGAAGTCAACTACAAATTGACTACATTGAACAGACATGAACTCAATTTGGCACTTTGGGCGGATGGGCAGGCGGACAGACAAGTAGTCCAATGTGACAACCATGGTCCTCACATTCACCAACATGGAATCTTTGAGGACCCCAAGCAGTACTTGTCACCTTGAGCAGTGATGAACAACGGATTCTTATATTAGATACTGCGTGTGTTCAATTGCAGTAGGTGTAAAATCAAAGCAACTATGTTTAAAGATGTTGTAAGTTAAGCTACTTTGCAGCTGGTACTGCTGTCAATCATATCACAGTATGAACGAACTTCCACGCTGCATCGAAATCGGCCAAACAAGTCACAACACCATTTCCGTTTCTGATTCTATTGTTTTTCAGCACACTTCCATGCATGGCTCCATAACTCCTCTGTCGTGTCTACATCTCTCCAATTCCGATGCAGCATGGAAGTTGATTCTAAATTTAAAAATGTGGCGATTCTTGCAATCTCTTGTAAATTGCATGGTCCACAAAATTTGGTATGTTTAGTGTAGATTCGTAAGTCAATGAAGCCATGACGAGAGATGATGTGAGATCATGTACAACTTGATGTTCCATTTCAATACCATACCCTTAATTGAGCGAGTTAGGAAACATGTTCGTTCCACAGTCAGCTCCAAAAACTGCCACTTAAATCAACAAAGTCAGAAAGCCGATGTAAAAACCTTAAGACCACTCGCGTGTGCGATTTAATAAAAAACGAATTTGTGATGCACACCTTCAAGATACCGTTTTTCTAAAACATCTGCTTCATGAGTGGAATTCAATACTAAAAGCTTTTGTTCAAATGAAGGAGCATGGAATGTGCTTAAAGTCTGGCATTCAGTCCGACTCATCTAATTCACCGAACTAGAAAAACCGACGTAGAAGAAAAGCGTATGAGGCACTTACCCATGATGTGAGAACTGCTTGTTCAGGTGGCGCAGTATGATCCAAACACTTTCTTCCACTTACAATCTCAAGGCACACAACTCCAAAACTGTAAATATCCGCTTTTTCGCTCAGCTGCCCAACAGTAGCGTACTCCGGTGCCAGATAACCTCTGCAAGTGAATCACGAAACAACCAGGAATACAGACACTCAACAATCTCATCATACTGACATTGCTTTCCCTTGACCCTAAATCTTGAAACCCTGAAAATCCTAAGACCTTGAAACCCTAAACCCTAAACATGTAATTTGTAAAACTAGACAAAGATTGAGCATGCAATAGCAAGAGGGAATTACTTAGTGCCAGCGACATGGAGAGTCATAACGTGAGTGGTCTCTTCCGGAAACAAAAGTGCCAGTCCAAAGTCTGCTATCTTAGGTTCAAAATTGCTGTTCAGAAGGATGTTGGCTGGCTTGATGTCCCTGTGAATGATTTTCGGTTGAGCTAAAGCATGCAAGTAATGCAAACCGTGAGCAATACCCAAGCAGATACTCATTCGTTTCGCCCAACTCAATGTCTGGTCGCCCTTACCTTCTGCATCAACGAAAATATGTCACTTCCCGTTTGTTAAAACCAGCCTTCTCCTCTTTCAACCTGGGGAGAAATTTGCAACAGTTCCTTGACCCCCTGTGTATGACTTTCCTAAGCTTCATATAGTTTGTAACAGCATCATGTGGAGTCGATTTTCAGTAAAAAAAACTTTGCTACTACCAAACTCAACCCAAAAACAAACCACTTCACAACTTGTGGGATTTCCACTGAATGTCCAACTCACCCAGAAGAACCCACTGGAGATCATGATTATCAACATACTCGTAAACCAGCAATCGTTGTTTCTCCCGAAGGCAGCAACCCTTCAACTTCACCAAGTTTCGATGCTTCATCCCACTTATCAACACAACTTCATTCAAAAACTCGTCCATTCCTTGTTGAGAATTGACGTGGAGCTGTTTCACCGCAACAACGCTTTTGCTGGGGAGTACGCCCTGCAGGAGGAGGCTTATCACTTGAACAGAAAATTCATATTTTAACTATGACTTCAGCATCTTTACTAAATTCGAAAACAATTAGGTTTGCCAGCAGCTTGCCTTGAAGACGGCACCGTATGCACCCGCTCCCAACTTCATGTCAGGATGGAAGTCGCGTGTAGCGCTCCGAAGCTCATTGTATGTGAATATGGTGGGCTTCACATCGTGCTCCTCAAACTCTGCCAGTAAAAAACAGAATTTCAACATATTTTTGTTAGAGCATGAATCACAAGGGTATGAATACGACGTACTGTACAAGACCTATGATTCTCTGATAATGCTGGAATGCAAGTGAAATCTTGACCATCTCATGGAATAAGCCTGGTTAGATGCAGAGTATTTACTCTGATGAGCTTGTCTCAAGAGCAGTTTGTGCTGTCGTTTGCTCTTGCGGTAAAGCAAAGCTGCCACGAGGACAACTACAAATGTAGAGGACAAACTCGAAGAGAGTGAAGTCGCTAGCAAATTGGTCTTTTTCTCTGCAGGTTTTGCAAAGGAGGGACGAACATCAACAAACAAGCTAGAATGACGAAGGACCATCAAGGCCGGAAAACCAAAAATCTACGAATCTCTTAGGTTAGCACATTTTGAAACCTTTGAAAGCTTCAGTTTTCAATCTTTGCATTGACTTAGCAACAAATGTTGAATTACGTATACCTGGAAAAGCACAGACTTGATGACAAAAGCATCGTGCTGCTTGGGCTTGTTTAGCGTCATTGCAAAAAGGATTGCCGGCTAAACTGCAAATTGTTGCACCATCAGTAGGAGTTCAGTTTTGCTTAGCAATAGTTAAAAAACTTCAATGCATGCTGACCTTTTCTCCAAATTACTTCGTACTTGACGTTTCGTGGTGATTTTCATATCTGTTTTTTGTGGACTTACCTCTTAGATCTCCCTCGAAAAAATATGAGTTGATTTCACTTACAATAGAACAATGTCCACAAAGGCTTCAGATTCATCAACGGAAGCTCACCTAATTCTCAAATTTGGAGAGGCCAAATAATCCGAAAAAAACTTGTCCGCGTATCGCACGCTTGTAATACTATTGTTTGTAAGGCTGATAAGTGCCCGGTTACGTGTGACATTGGCCCATAGGATGTCGTCCATATAGAGAGTTCCACTAATATGGTTATTGTCAAGATATCTGCAAAAGTTAGTGCATGTTAAACACAGTGAGCAGTCCTCAAAGCAAAATAGGGGGCGTCAAAACTGGAACTTGCATTTGATGATTCACAACTTGTTCATCAAAAAGTTAGCCTAATTTCTCAGTAACCAACCGCATTATTAAAATACGGCATCTTCCGCGTTATTTTAAAACCATAAGGGAGGGACGCTATTTATGGTATCTTCTAGATGTTTAGAATTTCCTTGTTGCAGTTGTTCCTTGCGGCCGTCTCGCCACCGCAAGCAACAATTAGAGAGACAAGTTTGCAAAGGGTTTCAAAGCTTTTTTCCTGGTTTTTTCTCTATAAGAGCCACGTGTGTTACCCAAGAGTCCTATATTCTTCTTCAGGAAGTTCCAGTTCTATGGCCATTGAGCCAGAAGTTGCTACTCTAATAACAGCATGCATGGTCAATTAAGAATTTGGAGAAGAAAGTGGACTAATTACAATTCTTGTAAATCAGAGCCAAGCCCGTTGATTAACGAGATCACGTTGCTAGCATTACCGCCTATGTGATTGTGCGACAGATCCAACATTTGAATATTCCCTCGATCCCCAGAATAGTTCTGAGGCAAGATCTTATCTTCTATAAATTGGTTCATACTCAGATTCCTGCAAAAAACGAAAACAGCAGCATATTACGTCGTGAGATACAAGAAGAGAGTTTGTAATCAAACAGGAAAAAAGGTCTCAGTTCAAAATATCGAAGAACAAATGTACTTTCTATACACGAAGTAAGCTCACTCCAATGAAGCTTCAAAAATTCAGAAGAATCGTATGCAACTCACATGTATTTCAATGATGGATTTCTCCCAGCTAACTCAAGTACCTGAATTGCTCCTGAAAGTTTATTATTCGACAAGTCCCTGGAAATCATCAAGTGGAAAGATATGAAAAGCAGAGTTCGTTTGCAGATTACTACATCCTCGAAACAAACTCTATAGAATTTAAAACCATGTTGAAATGCAGGAGGATGTGAAGACCCCCACTCACAGCGTTGTCAGATAACTCAAAAATTGAAACTCTTCCTTGAACCTAAAACTGATGTCGTCTTTAAGTTGGTTGCCAGCGAGAGAGAGAGTGCGCAACGGGGTAAGTAGCGTTAGGTTAGGAAGCCGCCCCGTAAACGCATTGTTGCTCAAATCCCTGAGGAAAGTGACAAGGTTGACAGAAAATTAAAAAAAGGTTCTTCTTTTACATTCAAAGCAATCATCCAACTAAGAAGATAGTGAAAAGTCAGAGAGCTGGAGGACGAAGCTGTTTTTAGGGTTTAGGGCTTCGTCAAAAAAAAAAGTTATAACCGTAGTTTTGTCCATGCTTACAGGGTCTGAAGTTTCGGGAGACCTGAAATCGTGGGGAAAATGTCTCCACTCAAAGCATTGTCGTGTAAATCCCTAGTATGTAAAAGCGTTCAGTATCAGCCAAAGTTAGTATTCACTCTTCACAAGGAAAAGCGTCAGTTCATTGATGGATCAGAGCAAAATGTGCATACAAAGGAAACTGGCAGAATTTGGCTCACAATGTGTTCAAAGAATCTTTCAATCTGTCAATCTCGCTGGGAATGCTACCATAAAGGTTTAGGTTTCCTGTCAAGACCCTGCACAGCATATAAACAATCATGACGATAGAACAGATGTGAGCAACTAATTTGACTCATCAAATCCTGCAAAATCCTTCAAACTCTGAAATTTTGAGGAGTCGTCAGTTTAGGTGCCTGGACTCACAACGACACAAGAGGTGCCAGGCTTCCTATCGCCGGGGGTAGTTGGCCGATAATGCCGACGTCGTTCAGGCTTCTGTTTCTCGCACAGAACAGTACATAATATCAGTTTTTGGAAACAAGAGCAAAGCGCTGGTGAAATCGTTACTTATTTTAGGGTTGCGGTATACTGAGAGAGCTGGGATACAGGCTTTGTACTATACATGCCCACTACTCGGATGTCGAAGGCTACATCCGATCCCGATAGATTCAAGCTGTAGCTGGAAATTCGAAGGCACTCCACTCCTCGCCAGTCATCGTCGTCTGCAAAGCATGGATACCGGTTTTCAGCTCTCCAACCTTTCAAGTTCACCTCCTGCTGCGGAGTTTGTGACCAGTTTGACCGAAGGCTTTGCAGCGCCATCACTGCCACAAATACAGTGCATTCAAGCCATGATGTTAGAGCTCCGTGTACGCACGCAACTCTCGTTCCGCCGGTGACATTGAGGCTGCCTGCGCTGTTCATGGATGATGTCAATCTCGAGAACTGGCATGTCAATTGTGATATCAGCTACATACCTTGCTGTCCGGAATAATACGAAACACTGCAGGTAGGCAGACAGAAACTCAGCACCATCAACACCACCGCGAAGAATCTTACAGAACCTAATCGCAGCATCCTCGAGCTCGTACTCATCATCGCCTTTGGAGATCAAAGCTAGGTGTCTCTAAGCCGCGCCCCTTCACTCTCACCAACTATGCTTGCTTTAGTCCTTTCTACGCACAGGCTTGCAAAGTCACAGCGTAGAGTCTTGGAAAACACCATGCCACAGTCGAACTCGTAAGTTGAAGTTATTTTGCACCACTTGCCGAGAGAAGTTTGGGGAGCAGAGTGACGTGAAGACCTTGTTAGCTCGAGCTGCGTGACGAGACTAGCTGGGGGTCATTCTTGTCCGCAGTTTCTAGTAGAAACGAGGACGAAGCATGATACATCAATTAGACTGCAGAAATCGGTAGAAAGCGACGCTGGAATCCGACTCATAATTCTGAAATGTCTTGGAATGCACGCCGTACGGACCAGAGGAGTAAAGTACTGGCCCCGGTGCAGACAATTCTTGATCATCAGTCAGACGCGCTAGCGAAAGTCGAAACGAAGCAGCGAGGTTTGTGCCGCTACGGAATTGTTTCTGTCGCCACTGACATTGCTACCGTCACCATAGCTCACATTGGCAGGATGCCGAAGAAACACAGTAAAACGTGTTTTCCTGGAAGCCTCGAAAGTGAATTTTCTAAAGCACTTGCCACACTGTCATTGACTGACACACACTGTGAAGAAGTCAGGATCCTCACGTGGTCAGATGAAAGAGATGTTATCATCTGAGGGAAGCTCACGCGGAAACAGATAAGATTCCGACAAACCCTTGAAGCTGCGCTCTGCTATTTTCTTAAGGGAGCGACTAGGGGGACACCCGCCATAGCCAAATCTATTAAATTTCAAATTATATTACAATATGAATAATAATCAAAGCAATACTTTAGTGTACATTTATGTTTACAAACATTACAAACACACAACAAATTTGTCTAACCTGTGACACGGTTAGGAGCCAAGCAAGAAATGAAGGGAGCAATTGGTTTAACTCCTAACTGTGTCACAAATGAGGCAAATTTGTTGTGTGTTGCAACGCTTGTAAACGTAGATGTATGCTAAAGTATTGCTTTAATTATATTTCACATTCACTAGTAGAAAACTCCTTCCAAAACAATAGAAAACCAACAGTTTCTTGTTGATTTGGGCACTTGCCCACGCTAATTGACTAATTTAACAGAATTCTGTAAAAAACTAAATACGTTATGTTGATTTGGACACCATTATCTAAATCAATAAAAAATTTGGAATCTTTCAAAAATCTTTTGGGAAATTTTTGTGAATCTTTACAAATCTTCAAGAATCTTTTGGGAATCATTGAGAATCTTTTCAGGATTTTTAAGAATATATTTAAGAATCTTTTTGAGATTTTAGAATCTTTGAGAATCTTTTAGGAATCTACATGAATCTTTGGAAATCTTTCCAAATCTTTTCAAGTTTTTTTGGAATCTTTGAGAATGTTTGAGAACAGTTGAGAATCTTTGAGAATCTTTGAGAATCTTTGAGAATCTTTTGGAAATCTTTGAGAATCTTTTCAAGTTTTTTTGGAATCTTTGAGAATGTTTAGAAAAATTAAGAATCTTTGAGAATCTTTGAGAATCTTTGAGAATCTTTGAGAATCTTTGAAAATCTTTTTGGAATCTTCAAAAATCTTTGGAAATCTTCGAAAATCTTTTCAAGTTTTTTTGGAATCTTTGAGAATGTTTGAGAACAATTGAGAATGTTTGAGAATCTTTGAGAATCTTTGAGAATCTTTTTGGAATCTTTGAGAAACTTTTGGAATCTTTGGGAATCTTTTCAAGTTTTTTGGAATCTTTGAGAATGTTTGAGAACAATTGAGAATGTTTGAGAATGTTTGAGAATGTTTGAAAATGTTTGAAAATCTTTGAGAATCTTTGAGAATCTTTGAGAATCTTTTCAAGTTTTTTTGGAATATTTGAGAATCTTTGAGAATCTTTGAGAATCTTTGAGAATCTTTGAGAATCTTTTTAGAATCTTTGAGAATCTTTTGGAATCTTTGGGAATCTTTTCAAGTTTTTCTGGAATCTTCAAGAATGTTTGAGAACAATTGAGAATCTTTGAGAATCTTTGAGAATCTTTTTGGAATCTTCAAGAATCTTTGGAAATCTTTGAGAATCTTTGAAAATCTTTTAGGAATCTTTGAGAATCATTTGGAATCTTTGAGAATCTTTTCAAGTATTTTGGAATCTTTGAGAATGTTTGAGAACAATTGAGAATCTTTGAGAATCTTTGGGAATCTTTTGAGAATCTTTTTTGACATTCAAAAAATCTTTGAAAATCTCTAAGAATTTTCAAGAATCTTTTTGGAATCTTTGAGAATCTTTTTAAAATCTTTATGAAATTTGTTAAAGTACTTTAAAATACTTATAGAAATAGAATCTCTTAGACTGAATTAGAGTCCTTTAGGAATCTTTTTGTAAATCATCAAAATACTTTCAAAAAAACTATCACAATAGTTTAGGTTTGTTTTTGAAATCTTTCTAAAATCTTTTTGGACCTCATTAAATTTTTTTGAAGTTTTAAAAAATAAAAGAAGTTTTCAAATAAAAAGAATCTTTTAGAAATTTGAGTGTACATTGACTGGTTTTATTTTCTTTACTTTTTACAATTTGGTAAGATTTAAACTTAGCAGCCTTTAAAGTCAAGTAAAAACATGACCATAATAACAAAAAACTCAACATTTTTTTGTTGATCTAGATACTTTTGGACACAACTTCACTAATTCAACAAAAAATTTATATAAAAAGCACAACATTTTGTTGTTTTAAATACCAAAATTTCTTGACAAACAAATGTAAATGATGCTCCTCAATTCTTTGAAGAAATCATATATGTCCCTTAAGGATTAAAAGTACCAAAAATGTCTTTGTGTTACATGATAACCAAGTGTATAATTTAATGCAAATTCTTACAAGAAACCAAAGGTGTTTTTTACATTTCAAATAACACAAGGATATATTTAACATTTCAAAATAGAAGAGTTATTTTATTAATTTCCAAAATAATAGGAGTGTAATTGATATTCCTACAAAAAATAAAGACTATCTTTTATGTTTCACATATTTTCGGCGTAAACTTGATATTTTGAAAGACTTAAAGGGTATTTTTAGTAATTATTCCTTCTATTACTAATCAAATGAATTAAAACAAAAAAGTCTTATAAAATATTTTTATAAGCTTTAAAAGATGGGAATTGATATGTGTACCACACCCTTCCAATTACTATACCACACCCTTCCAATTACTATACCACACCCTTCCAATTACTATACCACACCACGGGGTAAATTTTAGATTTTTACCATCAAAAAGCTAAATTTGAAAATTTTGAATTTAGATTTGGGCTTAGAGACCATGGTATTGTCTAGAACCATAAAAAAAGTTACAATTCAACAACACCCAATGAAAAAGTTTAGTTAGGGAGAAAATTATTAATTTTACTTTTGTTTGTAAAAAAAGATAAGCTTTTTCATTGGGTGTTGTTGAATTGCAACCTTTTTTATGGTCCTAAACAATATCATGGTCTCCAAGTCCAAATTTGAATTCAAAATTCTCAAACTCAAATTTTTTATAGTAGAAATCTAAAATTTACCCCAAGGGTGTGGTACAGTAGTTCAAAGGGTGTGGTTCACATATTAATGCCCTTAAAAAATATCCAAAACTATTCAAAAGTCAATAGAATTTTGATTTTATAATTGCAAGGTTTTAATTCCGTAACTTTTTACGACTTCATGTTATTTGAAGCTATCAAACTATGGAGGCTATTTTAACAAAATAAAGTTCTTTTTACAAAAAAACTAGCACTAAATAATATTTATTAATGAATCCAACCTTTGCTTGCAACAATCCTTATGAGATTTGTGAATTCCAAAAAAAATTTATAAACAGAATCAAAAGGATGGAAATAAACAATTTATTTAAAATTTTCTAAACACCTTCTTTTATTTTAGCTCATAACTTTTGATAAAAAGATTGAAATTCAAAAAAAAATTGGAGGTGAAAGTAAAATACATTTACCAACTATTCTTAGTTTTAAGTTTTTTGAAAAAAAGTCCTTTAATGGGTGGAAATGACCTCCAAAGTCTACTAGATTACTAAAGACATGAACATTTAATGTACAAATAGAATCATAATTCTATTATATGCATGTGCATTTGCACATTCTCTAGTAGTTTTGAGAATGTGCTAACGTTGTGGAGTGTGAGAGGAGAGGTGGAGGGTCCAAACCTCGCTACCAACAGTTGCCTAGGGGCTTGGGCAGCTGCCCGGAAGCTCGGGCAGCTACCTAGAAATTCGGGCATCTGCCCGAATTTTTGAGCAGCTGCCCTTTCCCTAAAAATTTCACATTTTCTTAAAATAAGAACAAATTCTATGAAAATAATAATTTAAAAATGAAAAGAAATAGAATTGAACAATATAAAATATGTAATAGAAATCAACAACAAATTAACAAAAAACTGTAAATAATCAACAGAAAATCAACAAAAAAGTACCCAAATCAACTTGATCAAATTCAAAGAAAAAATCAACAGTTTTTGGTTGAAATTCTGTTGATTTTGTGCTGAATTTTCTACTAGTGATTTTATCGTAATGATAATCTCAAATTTAATAAATGTGGCTATGGGGGTATCCGCGTAGCTATTGGAGGGTGTCCACCTAGTTGCTCCCTTTCTTAACCCTTGAAGGGCCCTTGCGATTCCAAGATACAGGTACATATCCATAGCAGACTGGGATACGCATGGTTTAGGCAACTTTAACAGGCATTGGGCCACCCAAAAATGAGCCATGCAATTCCGCAATACGGCCACGTGTCTGGTACGGCTTGCGTTGCTGTGGAGGCAGGGTGACCTCATCGACGTAGAAATCAAGTACTGTACCTATACCGTATGCAAGTGCGGATACAAACCTCAACTTGCGGAATTCAACAAGGTCTCTTCTCAAAAAAAATGCATGATCAAATCCGGCTTGAAATTTCCTACAAGTCATTAGTGTACACAAAAGTCTGAAAATGCCACGGCATTGCCAAATACCAACAAAACAGCACATTACGGCCGCAAAGGGCATTTGGGCCCTTTAGGGGTTAACCCTCAGACATCAATATGAGCTTCATATCTAACAAGAACTGCATTGTGTGCAATACAACTTCAAATACCGCATAGGTTGGATTGTATTATAATATAGATTGAGAGCAAGTTCAACATGTCTGTGCCGAATCAATTATTTTTTGAAAAAAAACCAATTTGACATCCAATTTTGTACTTAAACAAGATTGGGCACTTTCAAAAAAAGTTGTTATTATTTGATATTTAACCAAAATTTCTAATAGAATTAAGCCTTTTTTAAAAGCATCTTCCACTTTCTAAAATTAATCCTTGATATAAAATTGCAGTAGACTGAGCCCTCTTGGAATTAACCTTGACCTTCCATTGTTAGTTAAGCTTAATGTCTTTTATAATATTTGACATTTCAATTTTTTGATTTGTTTGACATTGGGCATTTTTGAAGAATAATTTATGAAATAATTGGGCAAAATTTTGGGGAATAATTTTAGGCCGAACCTGCTCTCAACCTACAGTATCCCTTGACTCTTAGGGAGAAATGTGAGACCATAGGAGTCTGTCTGTAAGCCCCTGTGTGAGTAGATCTGTGTGTATCCCTGCTATCACAGAAGTTTTTGCACGAAATCCCCTGCTGCCACACGATGGTGAACAGCTCCTCACCAGATTTCCGCCTGCTTACTGCTGCTGCTGTGCTCTTCGCTTTGCTGGTGACCACCAGCTCTGTTCATGGTTCGTCTGAGTCCTCGCTTCCACTTTCCGTCATGAAGTGCAGTGTTTCGTTCGTCCTTTACGCGTCAAGATTGATGGATCATCTAAACCCTAAACTCGTTGTAGTGCAGTTGGTGTGTTGTTTATGCGAGTGACAGTAACGGCTCAACTTGTCTTGTCCACTTACAGTGTTCGCGGCTAAGATCGGCATCAAAAACCAGTGTGTGACCAACATCACGGCATGCGATATTGTTTTTGATCGTGTAACGTGCTACGGGCTGACGGGCGGCGGGAAGTCTCAGGTCGAGATCGACGTAGGTGCTACTTGGTCTGGAACAATTTGGGGACTCCCGAATAACCTTGGCGATGGGAGCCTAGGTTACCAAGCCCTCGTTCAGGCAAACTATGCTGAGTTTCATATCGACGTAGAGCTAGACACCTACGACCTCAGCAATATAGTAAGCCTTCCCCTGCCGAATTCCTTGAAAGTCCTGATCGCGTGAAGATTTGTCCAATTTGTTTCGATAAGCGTGTATATCTGGTCGTCAACCATGGACATAGCGGCAGAACTGAATCGAAATCCTTGGGTGCAGGTTGCGTACAATCTGCCTCTGATGGTGAGGTCAACGAGCAATCAAACTTGTCCATCCTTCAACTGCACTATCGACGATCTGCAGAGCTTCTGCCAAGCGCCGAACTCGCTTACGGGAGTACCAGGATTGGGGTGCAGAAACCCGGACGGGATCGGCGAGCAAGCAACAAATGGAACTCGTGCCTTCAGTGCCGCATGCCCTGGCGCCTTATCTTATGAAACAGATACGAATAATGTGTTCGGATTCTGCAAAAGCGGCGGCAACTACGAAGTGGTGTTCTGCCCTTGACAGCTCAGGGTCTCGCCGTCGCCATCACCACTACAATGAGCTTTGTCCTTGTAGAATAAGGTTATGTTCACTTGGTGTTACAAGAGGTACTGTACAATGGTCTTGAATAAAGTTTGTCGTTCTCAGATTTTTCAGTTGTAAGTAATGTCATGTTATGTTTTGAAATTGAGGTCAATTTGACTTTTTTGATCTTGCATTTTTTATATCTCATTCTTGCCTTCAATGCCAACCAAGCATACCAAAATTCAACCTCAAAAAATCTAAAATCCAAATTGTGTCATAAATCAAAATTTTACACAATTTTATAAGTAAATTGATTGAAAAACATCAATGATAAATTTTGGAGATTTGATTGCATGGTGTATAGGTAACATCTATACACACATCCATATGCACATCTTTCATGCTACCCCTTAAGTAAATAGAAATTCATCTTCATAAGGTTTAGTGTGACATGTGAGATGTCCAAATCTTGCAAAATAGATATTTTCTTATGATAATCAAATTTTGCTATTTTGCTCATACACTATGACTAAATTTGTAACTTTGAACATGTTGTGTTTATTTGGTGAAAACCTAACTAAAAATTAAAAATATCTATTTTATGAGATTTGGATATATCACATGTCACACTAAACATTATGAAGACGAGTTTCTATTTACTTAAGGGGTTTTTTTTAGCATGGAAGATGTGCATATGGATGTGCGTATGGATGTTGCCTATACACCCATGCAATCAAATTTCCAAAATTCATCCTCAATGTTTTTCAATCAATTTACTTATAAAATCGTGTAAAATCTTGATTTGTGACACAAAACAATTTGTCAAAATTTGGATTTTTGTTTTTTTGAGGTTGAATTTTGGTATGCTTGGTTGGCATTAAAGGCAAGAATGAGATATAAAAAATGCAAGATCAAAAAAGCCAAATTGATCTCAATTTCAAAACATGACGTGACATTGCTTACATTTGAAAAATCTGAGGGCGACAAACTTTATTCAAGGGTACTATACAGTAGAATATCCCTCAGTAAATTTAATTCGGACCAATTTTGCCATGTATTAAACTTTGCAAAAAATAGTGTAAAATTTGATTTTTTTGGCTTTGCTCAATGGTTTTGTAATTCTTATGCAATCCCAAGCAAGTACATCAAATTTTAGTTCCAAAAAATCAAAAAACCATTTTTGGTGCATTGTTTTGTATTAACTTCATGGTTTTACATGAAATTTGATTGAAGAAGATTGATGATGAATTTTTGAGATTTGATTGCATGGATATGTAAGAAACCTCCTTATGCACCTTTCATGTCCAAACAAACAACATTAAGTAACAAAAACATGATCTACAAAGAAATCAATGTGAAATGATCATGGGGTATGAGTGGATCAAATTTTGTAAAATAGATATTTCTTTATGAAAATTATATTTTGCTGCTTGACTGGTACACAATGATTACATTTGTACATTTGAGTATGAAAATACGTGCTTTCTTACCAGAACAAAATGGCTCAATCAGCCGCTCAAAAACCTCCTGACCCAGATTACGAGTCACTAAGTCCTTCACTGATTCCTCACGGCCCTACATCAGACAAGAAAAAAAAAAAAAAGTCAAATGATGCTTCGAATTTAATTGTCACCGTGCCCCTTTCTAATGAAACATCCAGTGTGTCTTTGTGCAACTTGGACTATCACATTTCTCAGAATACAATTGAGAGCAGCTTGGTGATCTCTACATCAACTCCAGGAAAGGAGTTCTAAAAAACAGATCTCCACGTCGTTCAGTAACTGATTGAACACCAACAAGCTCGGAATCTAGAAGCAGCTGTCGAGACATTAATCAAAATACAAGATACTTTGTACTTCAAAATGGTCGTACAAATACGACTTGGCGAGATAACACTAAGAATGTGCGGAATTGCCAGTAGAATATTGGTAAGTCAAAGGGAAGACTTCCAGGTATCGACTTACTGGAGCAGCAGGCCTCAATCCCATGGCTCCAAAACCAGCCCGAAGCTTTCCAAAAATACTGAGAAGATCAAAAAATGGTAAATCAACCGGACCTGCAAGCGAAGAAGAAAACTTCAAAACACTAAAGCAGTTGGCGTCCTGTGCTTCAGATGTGCAAGAATCTCGTTATAAATTTCAGAAACCAATACATCAAGGGAATGTTGAACACGAGATGTATTTGAATTAGCGTTTGGTCATGCTTCGAGAACTACAGTACACGTCATGAATGTGCTTGTGCAAGATGAAAACTTACCTGCAGGAACAGGTCGCAATCGGCCTCCCCACAATACATAGCGAGGAGATTCTGGATCTCCTAAGACCAATTCGTCCTTCAACCCACTATCTATCTGCAACAATTGCAGGTTTTATTAAGCAGCGCATATACTCTATCACTTTCACACGGCAATATTCAAATTGCATAAACTAACAGTCATATGTAATCCAATGTTGACGCTCCAGTACACATATGATTGCTATATTCTGACATGCATGAGCGGCATTCCAATCCATCCGCTAACATAAGCCATTAACATCAATACCAAAAGACCTAAATTTGTCCACTAAAGCAAGGTGCCGATCACCAGTCTCGGTTACAATAACCGGCAGAGCAGAAGACACTGGTTACAATAATCGAGAGGGAGGAATGTGATATACCGCGGCAGCCAGCATAGAGGCGTTGGGTTGGAAGCTGTTGGGAACGCCATATTCGTTAATTTGGGAAGAAACGCTCATTTTGGGAATAAATTAGGTTTAAGGTGATCACCCTAAATGGAGCTCTCGGTTTCAGCTGGGTTTTCTTGATACCAGTGCCCTCACTTGAGAGGAGGAATTTGCTGAGGGACGAAATGTAAGTTGCTCTGACCAAATCTGGTACATTCGAATCTGGCGTTTAAAGGTGAAATGGTTTAAGGAGAAAATCTGGGTTTTAGGTGATGTACTGCTTCGGAATCTGGTTTTCCCAATTTAATGAATATGGCGTTTGGGACCCTCTTCCCACAGAAATCCATCGCCCTGAACTGTTGTGATGTTGCCTCCAACTCGATCTCTCGCTTCCGTGACCAAAACGATGCTTACTACAGATCCATGCTTGAAAAGAACCCCAAACGACTTAATTTACCAGCTCATTTTGTCACAACAATCACACAAAGCCGGACTTCTACTACTCTGGAAAGATGGCGAGGGGCCAATAAATACTGTGCATCCTGAAATCAACATCCTAGCATGCAATTTCTCATTCTGCTGTAAGCAGCATCTTCCTCTGATGCATGTCTAATTGTCTACCATTTTGAAGTTCCACCGATCAGAGTAAGAACACCAAAACCTTCGACATTCTCAAACGGAATGTACTAAACCTAGCAAACGAGGAAGCCCTGGCCGAAAAGGAAAATCGAATCTCTGAGGACAGAAACTACATGATTTTAAATTGTGAAAATTTGTGAAAAATATAAGGAAAATTTCATGGATAGTTGGATACTCCTGAAGTTTGCAATATTTTCATAAATACCCTTGTTTTTTCAGAAATATCACAAATACTCTTGAACCAAAAAAAACCAGGCTTTTTTTTGTTATCCATGTCACGTCCTTCTCCCTTAGTGTACACACTACTTGTTTTTTGTTATGCATGTGCACAAAGGATGAAGGGAAGTGACATGCACCAAAAAACAAAGGCTTAAATTTTTTGGTCCAGGGGTATTTATGATATTTTGGAAAAAGCAAGGGTATCCATGAAAATATTGCAAACTTTAGGGGTATTCATGAAATTTTCCTAAAAATATAATGCACGCAGGGCAAATCACAAAATCACCAAAACTAATGAAGAACATCACACAAGTTTCATCAAAATATTTAACCCTTAAACGTCAAGGAGGACATTTTTCGTCCTCCTACTCCAAAAAAAAATTTTGTGCTACTAGAAAAAACTGGTTTTTATTTGCTTTTTTTCAGAAGTGATTGCAAACACATGATCCATCATAGAATGCAAAAAATTATCTCATTAGATGCACTCATATTTTTAGGTAACCCAAATTGTGAGAAGATTCAAAGACACAATGTTAAGTCCCAAGATGCCCTTCTTGCAATTTCCATGGAGGCACCATACACTGTTAATTTTTGCAACTTCAAGGACTAAGGATGAGCACTTGCTTCTACAGTAAAGATACAGGAAAGAGAACTATAGCCAGGCTGGTCACGGTGACCAGCCCGGCGTTTATGGTTAAAAAGAGAAAGAATAAGAAAGTCTCCGTATAAAGTGGTAAAGAAGAACAAGGTGCCGATTTCGGACATAGAAATGTCGGGTGAGCGGATGTTTAATATGCACTAGATGATATACATTCATCCATCCATCCATCCCTCCGGCCTCCGTGCAAAAATAGAAAACGATGGAGGATGCACAAACTCGCAATCGCCATCGCCAGTTTGAATGGAGTATTCGTGAGTTTCGCTGTTCGCTTGCAGCTTGCGTTTCTAAGTGGGTAATTTACGTCTTTCACCTGTTTGGATTTTATAAAGTTGCTGTTGCTGGTGCTCAAACGCTTCTGCTCACGTTCACAGCATTGCTTGATTTTTGTTCATGATCGTGGTGGATTGGAAGGATAGGCAGTTTTTTTCAAAATCATTGCAGCAAGCACTCTCGTGATTAGGGTTTTGTGTCTCATGGAAGAATTTGATGTTGAATGTGTCGTTTGTCACAAGCTAGGGTCTAGTGTCTTGCTTAGGCAACTTAGTTTTAAACTTGTGAGTGTTTTTACATGTTTCTTGATTTCATGCTCAATAATTTCTGTCTGAGCACTGAGGATGAGCATTTTGGAATTGGTATTTTTAGAATTCATTTGTTTGCTCAAGAAGAATTACGTTCCCTTTCTTGATGCTCCTGGTTGAGTTCTAAGGGGCAGTTCAGACTACGTCCCACGTCCCATCTGACAAAGTCCCACGGGAGTGGGAAATCCCATCTTTCTGTGCTTGGGCTACAGAAGATGGGAAAAGATGGGACTTGGGCTAAAAGATGGGTCTGTCAAAATGTTAAATTCAATCTTGGAGTGAAGTCCCACTTTTTTGGTGCCAAAATTTGGAAAAGTGCTGCCATGTAGGCTCCATGTAAGCAAGTGGGATGTGGGACTTGGGACATAGTCTGAAACGCAAAGTTCCATCTTTTGCGTGTCTGCCAAGCAGATTCTCAGATTTCATCAAATTTCAGTGGGACTTGGGACGTGGGACGTAGTCTGAACCACCCCTTAAGTAGAAAATATTTTTGGAGCACCGTTTCTGTAAATCTTCAATTGCTAGGTAATTCTTTTACCATGACTTATTATTTGATGAGTGTTTCAATAAGAATGAACTCTCTGATCACTCTTAACGTGTAGTGGTGTATGGTTTCTTCAGTTGTTGTGAGGCCGCTGCAGAGCTGCAGGGGGGCAAGATCAGCGAATTGAGCGTCGGCTTTTCAAGGGTTTAGGCGGAGCTGTGCAGGAAGTTAAGATTGGCTTAGAAGGTATTGTGAGATCGACGTTGAAGCTTAGTAGGTATTGTTAAAATTCAATTCGTGTAGATGGTATCGGCTTGATTCGGAATCAGTAGGGTTTGGGAAGTTTTTTTGGTTGATTTCCTTCAATTATTGTATTGACCCAAACTATTCTGGTTATTTCTTCTCTGGAAGTCTTTCTAGTTGATTTCTTTCAATTCTCGTTTTAAACCGAACTATTCTGATTATTTTCTTCTCTAGAAGTCTTTTCGGTTGATTTCTTTCAATTTTTGTTTTGAACCAAACTATTCCGGTTATATTCTCTACTTTGCACTACAAACATTTTTTTAAATAAAATTTAACCGGTTTTTCAACTGATATCTGTAAATTGTAAATCGTTTTTCCTCAATTCAACAACCGGCTAGCTTTGAACTAGCTACCTAGTTTTTCCCGGAGCTTGATCAATGCTTGTTCTTATCAATTAGTTTGTCGTCCACGTGCGTAGGCAAAGATGGATAGCTTCCCAAAGGTTGACCTTGGGCCAATAATTTGTGCAACTATTCTTTCCACTGCTTTAGTAAGAAGTGTGGTCCGGTTTAACCAAACATGGACCGTGCGAGCAGACACCTGGGCCGTGCGAGCAGATGCCCGGGCCTCGATGCTGCGGCGAAGGCCTGGCTCTCTGAGAAAAAAGAGATATGAATTAGCAACTTGCTGATAAGTGTATTGTTAAAAACCTAACACATCTGCATCACTGCATGCACTATAGTTAGTTTTATTCCTTAAAAGGTTTTCAGATGTTTTTTCCAAAGACAAATTTACTTCCTATTTAAAAGATAAATTTACTTTCAAATTTCAATGTTATATTGAGTAATAACAAGCAACCGCATTTTTGTTTTTTCCCAGCCTCTATTCAACTCAAATGATTGGTATGCACGTTGTATTTGAAGTATTAACCCCTGAGCGCCCAGCTCAAATCCAGCTTGCTACAAGGTTGGGAGAGCTTGAGTCAGTCACAAGGGCGTGGATTCTAGGAAAAGAAGATCCACATGTATGAATCTTTGAAATTTGTGGTTATCTTGGCCTCGGACCCCCTTCAAAAGTCTGAGATACTTTGACTGTACCATTCACAAGATTATACTAGTCAACGTGCTGTTGACTAGGGGGATTTTTGGTAGAATTTTGGGCTTCCGCTACTCCCGACCTCTATTTTTTGCATGACTTGGTGGAAATATGGGTTGAAATTTAGTAGCATGATTTGATATGGAGGTAGCTGCCTACCCACCAATTTTCATGGTTTTCCGACCAACTTTAGAGTGTCAAACAAGCACCCAAACAAAGGGACCCCAGCAAGCCCTACCGGGACTAGTACGGGTTGGACTCATAGCTGGGCTTCTGAGCCGATGGTACTATGCTAGTTTACCTCCCATGTTAGATTCCGCGCGTTCACAAGCCATTGGTTAGTATTCCCTTAGCTAGTTGAAACAGCATCTGTGGTGGGGCATCGGCTGTGGACCATGGCGCAAGTCATAACACAACAGGTCACAACAAGTCACAGCAAAAACTCAGAGTGACCCATGAATTACTTTTTCCAAATTGCTAGGCTGTTGACCTACACCATGAACCCATGATATGGCGGGTCTCCACTCCCTCTGCTAATTCCCCAAGTACTAGTACCCCTTACACGTGTAGCTCCCCAGTACGCCCCAATCTGCCATCGTACTAGCAAAAATTAAATTTAGAGAACCCATATTTGGGACGCTGGGGCACTCTGGGGTTAATTATAAATCTTATGAGACTTAGTTTATTAGGTGGTCTAAAAGATAATACAGATGAAAAATAAAATTGCAAATGTAAACTAAATTTAGTGAATACTCTTGTTTGCACAATCAAACTGTTGTACGAGCAACCACTCGATAACTTTGGGCATGCATGTGAATTTTAAGATAGAGTTATCTTAAAAGCAAAAGTTTGACACCCTCTCTTAGGTCAATAGACCTTTGTCTATATAGTCTATAAATAGATGTAGTTTCTTTGGTGCCTTGCATACACTGCCAGCAACTAAATTCATCTTTCAAGTTTGAGTTTGCCATAATAATATAGCTTTTTGCTTATGTCTTCATCACCCCTACATTGGAACCTGAGCTGTAACATACATACTAATATTTTCAAGTTGACCCATTGCCAAAGCAAGTTTCTCAAACTATCATAACTCAGAATTACTCGTTAGTTAAGTTTGATTTTGCAGTTATACGTGAATGGATACCTTCAAAATTGGGGTAAATTTTTTTTAAATGTGACTTAATGCTTTTGTTCACATATTTGCCTTGGTTTAGGGTTACAATTGAAAGGGTTAGATGTAATTAAGGTTTAGTTCAAACTAACGACTACACAAAATTATCTCAAACCTCATTGGTTGATATACCAGTTTTGTCCGCTAAAATGTTCACAATTTGTCTTGTACTTCAACTTGCCATGCCATCAAGCAATATAACCACATCAAGAAACAAGATAGTGAAGTTTTGGGACTACCTAAGAGGGTGGCTCCAAACTTCTTCAATAGATGAACACTCATACTTTATAGCAAATTTCTTCTCCAACACTCTTGAATGAATGAAAGTGCTCTGAAGGTTGAAAAAGCAAACAGTATGCCGCTTTTTGTGTTTCGTCCAATTGCTAATCTAAACAGGGCCTAAGGATAGCATTCTATGCCCAAAAAGCATTTCAACCCAAGGATAGTACAAGTTCCGAAACTTTGACTATATGCATTTCAAAGTTAAATTTGTATATCAAGCTAAGGAGCTAAGGCCAACACATTGTATAAAGTCCATCTGCAATAAAAACAAGCAGAGCTGCATGGCTTGATGCAAAGCCTCTTCCCTGGTAGATCCAGAGCCAGTAAATCAAGGTACAGAATAGATCAAACCACAGTGTGTGTCAGTCCAGCAGTGATTATTAAACTCTCGTCGAAGGGCTTTTGTACATGCCCAAAATTAAGTACCGCCATTTATAATGGCATAGAAGCCCATAAAAAGCCTACAATTTCAACATTCAAGCTATCCCTTACCTTAGTTACCTATGTGGACTCCACTAATGGAAGTTGCATACATTGAAACCATCTCAGTCCAATTTTTTCAAAGCCCAATCAAGATTTTGCTAAACAAAACAGCCTCTATCCTAAACACGTCTTCAGTCATATACCCACCCACCTTCACAGAGAAGACTCCCACATATACATATCACAGACCTGCAAAACATGATCAGATTTGAAATTCCATTGCACCAAAGAGTGCCTTTCTTTTGGGTACTACATACCAAAAATTAGAAGAACTCAAAGTTTCATTAGTTCACAATCTAAAATCAACACAGAATTCCAACAGTAGATCTAATAAATGTTCTTAAAACCATGCAAAATAGGGTATTATCGCATTTAAGCAGGTGTCACAATTCGATACCTCTACCCTTGAATATTCCTTCTCTTCCGTCAAAACTCCTAACTCTAAACAAAAGCCAAGCCCACTGGTTTTGTTCTATTCACATGCTTGCAATAGGCCTCATTTCAAAACTCTACCGACAAGTCACTATATTACACTGGAAGTGCTTTTGCCAGCACTCATTTAACTCTGCAAAAGCTTCACAAGCTTCTAGAGCACAATCACTGGAACCCTAAACCCTAAACATGGGGATTATGAGAAAAGCAGAGCAGGGTGGTAGTCCAAGGGAAGGAGGTCCAGTTACTGCATGACTTAGTGTCAACAGAGATCTTCACCACCATCAGGGTAGGAGAGGGAGAAAATGCGGATATCCGGGGTGTTGCTGTTGTTTGGTGAAGCTCGTTGCAAGGGTGATGCAATACTGTGAGGTGAAGGGATGGGCGTTGCAATTCGAATGATACCACCTGGACCTAGAGCTCTAATTGCAACTGCTGCAAACAACAAGGGCGTGGTCTCGGTGGATACAGAGACCTCGTCAGCTTTGCATTGAGCATCTCTCTTGCAGACTGGACAGAAAGGTTTGCGTGTTGTCAGCCATTGGTCTATGCAGTCGAGATGAAACTCTGCAATCAGTCACACCGTTGAGAAAGTTAGAACTAGTTCTAACCAAAAAAATTGTCCAAATTGACATGTTTGAATTGACTAAATGTGTCCAAAATGACAAAAAAACGTCCGCACTGACAAAAAAAAAAGTCCAAATCAACACATCCGAATCTTAAAAAAATGTCCAAATTGACAATGTTCCCTTGTAGTGACTTTTGTACTCCATTCAAAACCATTCTAGTCATTTGACTCTGACTTCCTTATATTTACTGGTGGCACAACCCTAGTGCAGTAGTCTGTGATAGCCCACCACACAGTTAATAAAACAGTATACTGTCAGCAAAGCTCTTCCGGTTTTGAATAAATGAAAGTAATGAGTCTGAAGATAAGCCCTTAGACAGAAGCATAACTATACTTAAGTGCAATACCTACCTAAATCAGACACTCCGAAATCTTGTACGATGAGTAGATATTGATATTGAGAATGTACACCACCTCAACATCAGATTATTTTGTCAATGTTAGCTTATCTACGAATACAAAATTTGAACCTTATAGGCCCGTCTTTGTTGCAAAGAACACAAGGAGCTAGAGAGTGGCGCAACATTTGCTGTAATACCATTCCCTACATACACCTGTTATTTATAGGGAAAATTTGATGGAAACCCCTAGTTTGCGATATTTGTACAGGTGCCCCTGATTTTTCAAAAATTGCACAAATACCCTCAGACCATAATTTTCAGGCATTTGTTCTGTTGTGTACGCCACTTGCTTCAACATTGATCATTGAAGCAAGGAGTGCAACAAAATGGGAAAGAAGCAGCGTGAAGGACTTGGCGTGCACAGCATAACAAACCCGCTTGAAAATTTTGGTCCAAGGGTATTTGTGCAATTTCTGATAAACTAGGGGCGTCTACACAAATATTGCAAACTTCAGGGATATCCATCAATTTTTCCCTTTATTCCCCTTTATTTATAGCTAGAGACATGTTTTAAAGTGTTGCAAAGAGGTACAGTTAACTTTAAAGTTAAGGTAGGTATACCCATACCCAACCGCTCCCTAATGCCGTAATATACATTTGAGGTGTTCACCACTCATTGTGAACCCAAAGTGGAGCAGTGAACACTGCTTACACAAGCAAATCTTGCCACATGTCAGCTAAGCTACTTTGGGAGGGTTGGGATTGGGACCATCAAGTGCCATTATAGGAACACATCCAAGCAGTTTCAAGATTAGTTTACAGTTGCTTTTAGGGTCCTATGAGCTGTAACTTTGCCCTTTATTATAAAATATTCTACAATATTTTTTTCCGCAAAAATGACATTCCATGATAGCTTCTTGAAAGACTAATCCTTCCTACAGATTTTTTTCTTGAATTTTCCAAAACCTCACGTTACCCCCAAACCCTTAAAAAGTCGGGTTTTAAGTCGGGTACCTACCTTAGTACACAAAGGAGTATGTAGACAATTACAGCAAACTCGTCAAATTTCTTGAAGGGATTTGCATATGAATTCCCTATGTACTAACAGGGAATTGTGACAGAGGGAGAAATCACAGAAGAAATAGTCAGAAATGTTTGACCGCTCACAGGGAAAATGTGAAGAATTCCTGAAACTGACAGAGGGAAATTAACAAAAGTTTGCTGTATGAATCTAGAGAGGGAGATAACATACCATGTTGACAAGGGAGCAACCTCAGCCTTTCGCCAGCGATGTAATCCTCCAAGCAGATAGCGCAAGTCTCGGAGGTGCCCTTTCCGTCTTCAATGCACTTGAACACAACACTCGGAAGTGCGTTCACCTCTTTCACACTCATTCCAGCAGGCTCCCTTGGCAGAAACCGGGAGCTCAAGTGGCGCAACCTGTGTTGTCGCACAAAGAAGAACGTAGCCAGCACAGAGGACACAGCAAGGAGCGAGATGAAGGAGACGGCCATGACCGACCACGCTGTGTTCTCGAAAGCTGGCATGATGTAGCACGTTGCACCCACATTTCCAGCATGCTTGAGCAGAAACTGCCCTGAAAATCTCGACACGTATACAGCATATGTGTTGATGTTGAAAGAACTTCCTGACACTGCATTTCGTAGATTAAAAAAAAAAAAGGAGTTAATCAACAAATTTTAGGCTCAAAACAAAATGCCTACTAGTTCAAGTAATATGACCTCTTTGGTTTATGTTGTTCTCCCTCTGTCCTTCTAAAAAGCTCCAAATCAGACACATTTCTTGTACCACTAAAAAGCTCCCTTTTGTTGATTTCAAACGCTGAGAAAGCGTTTGCCAAGCGTTTGGCATGTTCAATGATCTCATGGGGGCAAGTTAAGCAATTAGAGAGCAGCATTCCTCTCCTAGCAAGCTTGGCCTTGCCCATATGAGGTACCATTGTTGCTACTAATCTTTACATCATCAAAAATGAGGAGCTAGCAGCGTGCACAAATATGGTACTTTTTGCATGGAATTTGGGTGCCCAAACGGCAAAGTTGGAGATTTTGCACACATTTGGTGGGTGATATATTGATTCTAGAATGCATGTGTCACTGGCACAAAGACTAGAAACACAGTTAATCCTTTGCAAGGAATCTTTTTGGTCGTTTTTAGAGGGACAGAGGGAGTAACTAGCAAGGACGAATGATCAATTTCAGTGACGAAGAGTATTGAAAGCAGACGTACTGGTGACTAACTCATGGTCATCCTGGTTGTTGTAGACGATGACTGCTTCAAACCCGGCTTCCTGAGCATGCCGCACCTTCAACTCAAAAGTGCAAATTCCACGTTCAATCAAAAGAAACGCTGGCTCCCGAGTCTTGGAAATGTTGAACAATGGCGAACACGCATCTAATGGCTCAGATGCGTACAGAATCCCCACCACGCCTGCCGCTGGAACTCGTGGAGCTGCCACTCTAAACACAACAGGTTAACAAAAGACTTCTCACTCCCAATTTAATCGGCATAAGCTCTTAAATGCAAAGTCAGATTCATGTAGTTCTCATGTTGAGTTTTACTGCTCAGTGCCATGTTCGTGAAGGCAAATTCTGTGAACTTAATATTGTCTTGAGGCAACCACAAAGTTCGCATTAAGTTGAGGTTACTTGAACAGCATTCTATCAGGGTAAACTTCCCTACTCTAATAGGGGATATTTGAGATGGATCACCTAATATACTCCCTCTGCCCCTCTAAAAAGCTCCAAATCAGACACATTTCTTGTACCACTAAAAAGCAGCTCCCTGTTGCTGATTCAAACGTTGAGAAAGCGTTTGCCATGTTCAATGGTCTCATGGGGGCAAGTTAAGCAAATTAGAGAGCATTCTTCTCCTAGCAAAGCTTGGCCTTGCCCATATGAGGTACCGTTGTTGCTGCTCATCTTTACATCATCAATAATGAGGAGCTAGCAGCATGCACAAATATGGTACTTTTTGCATGGAATTTGGGTGCCCAAACGGCAACATCAAAGCTGGAGATTTTGCATACATTTGGTAGATGGTATACATTGATTCTAGAATGCATATATCACTAGCACAAAGACTAAAATAATGAGGAGCTGAGAGCATTCACAAACTATGCACAAATATGGTACTTTTTGCATGGAATTTGGGTATCTAAACGGCAACATCAAAACTACATTTGATAGATGGTATAATGATTCAGAATGCATGTGTCACTGGCACAAAGACTAAAAACACTGTTAATCCTTCGCGACGTTACTAGAGGGCCAGAGGAAGTAAAAAACTAAACAGAAACAGGAGGTTATGCCCTAATCTCTAAACATGGTTAGAATTAGAGATATGATACATCTAATCTACTAATCTAGGGTTTGCTTAGATACACAACATTCATAGACATGAATGAACACACACACACACAGGCAACTTAGAGAGAAAAAGAAAGACGTACCAAAACTGGCCTCCACGTCAGGAAAGGACCAGGATTCATGGGTTTCAGTGAGCAACAAAACAGCCGAGTTCACTCTCCCGAGCAGAAGAGTCAGCAGAACGAGGCACAAGCCAGCTAACGAAATCATGATCTCTCGGTGACTCATAATCCTGCTGGCCAATCCTGCGTGCACCACCACCGATGGCATCGTGCTTTCCGTCCGAACTAAATCGCCTCTCTACGAACAAACACCCGCCATGTCCACAGCATCGAACACGTACGGTTGCATCCACTGCTTCCTATCTCGGCTGCAAACAAAGGATCAACACGATGACGCCAGGCAAATTACAGCTCTATCGACTACCGAACATTATGATCAAGAGGGTGGATCCTGAAGGGGGAAAAGGGAAACAGGAAAAAGCCATAGCCAAAAATGCAGACCTTTAAAACTACTGCTGATGTCTGTCGCTTAAATGCTCAAGGAACGAAATCAACAGCACCGAAGAGCCATTTAAAAATGATGGTATTGCAGAGGGTCTTTGGTGTGTATTGTACCTGGAAATGAGAAGCGATTGCAGAGGGGCAGCAGGATTCAAGGGAAGGCTTGATGAAGGTGGAGCAGAGGTGATTAGAATGCTGAGCTTGGAGATGTGCAAGAGGGAAGTGGCGCAATGCTTTGCTTTGGTGGTGACAAAAGGACAAGCACATGGGATCAGCGCCGGGAGTGGGACTGGGGAGAGAGAGAGAGAGAGTGTTAGTGGATTTGAGGAGCTGACTCAGATATTCGGATCATCTGACGTGGAAGTGCTGACGTGGACCCACAACTCTGTCATGACTGCTGTATGTGAATGCAGTCTGCCCTATCCAGTGCATAAACTTCCATCATGGTCTACGTCATTGCCCTGCAGGCTCACCGCTTCGGCTTGCAGGACATGAATTTTCTTTAGTACACGTGTCCTTCTCTCTGCACAAGGCTTGGCCATTTTTTTTTAGGGAAAATTTGATGGATACCCTTGAAGCTTGCCATATTTGTATAGAACTATAGATACCCTTAATTTTCCAAAAATTCCACAGAAATCCTAATTTTTCACCAAACAAACATAACATCATGTTCAAAGGTACAAACTCAATTGCAATGTATGAGTCAAAAGAGTAAAATTTGACTATCATAAAGAAATATCTATTTGACAAAATTTTGGGCATATCACAATTCACGTGGAATCATTTCAAATCAGATTTTTGTTACTTAAGGGGGTATTTTTTGTGCGGAAAATGTTTATATGGATGTTTCCTACATATACGTGCAAGCAAATATCAAAAATTCATCAATAATGTTTTTCAATAAATTATTATGTGAAACTATGAATTTTATACAAAGTAGTTCACCAAAAATGGAGTTTTGGTTTTTAGAAACCAAAATTTAGTATGCTTGATTGGGAATTACATAAGAATTAAATGTCAATGATGCAAGACAACTAAATGCCAATTGTATTCTAAGATATGTGCAAAAGTTCTTTGAACAACAAAACATGGTGTTGTATACTTGTTGTATCCCACTATACACTAGCATCCATAAGCACCAAAAGACATTTAGTTTAGTGCAAGCTAGTTGAAAGCTAGCCAATTGAAATGAAAAAAAATTTGTTTGATAACTTATTAACATTGGCTGAAAAGTGTTAAAAATCAAAAATATGTATCAATGGAGTTTATAAAAAAAATTGCTAATGACATTTTCACATGCCAATGTGTTGTTTTCCACAAATACTATGTTATTAGAACTTGTGTCACTAGTTTATCAAAAATGTACTACTTGCTCAATATTTTAGTATCAAGAAGCTAAATACTAGTCTATTAATATATAATATATATAATATATATATATATTATATATATATATTATATATATATATAGATATATTATATATATATATTATATTATATATATATAT
>OY987249.1:6687290-6788543 GCA_963920765.1 Ulota crispa | reverse complement strand
ATGATTCTGAGCGTGATCAGTAGCCAAATTCTAAATTCCTACTCTTTTAGTGTTTTGGAAATTGCTTTAGAAAATCCAATGAGTAAAAATAGGCCAAAATATAGTAATATGTAAAATTCTACACCCCTTAATTCCTAAAGGGTGTTGCCTACCCAAAGTGTTGGTTATATTCATACAAAGACCATTTAGTACATGAAAAAATGGCTTCAAGATAAATGTCAAAAATGCCCCAAAAAGTTCTAAATGATATCTAGTATGCTTTTGACTTGTCTTAAAATTTTCAAGTGCAATAGGTGGTGTCAAACCTTAAAGTTTTCTACCCAATAACTCTCTAGGAGAGTTCACCCCATAACTCAACAACATTTTGCAAGTTATTAGGTGTGATAATTCACTAGAAGAAACTTGTGTTTTTTTTGGCAAATTTTCTTGGACATTTGCTTGTTTTTATCTTACAACTAATGTCAAAATTAACATCTCAATGTTATGTTTGATGTCATTGTTAACATGAAAATTAGTGGACATTTTTAAAAATTGTCAAAAAAAAACACAAGTTTCTTCTAGTGTAACTCTATTAGGCACCTTGAGAGGTGCCCATAAATCAAACCAATTATGGCCCTTTTTTATAGAAGTTATCGAGTGATCTCATAACTCTCTTCAATGCAAGGTTGTCTTGCTTGACAACTAAACCCTAAATTGTAATGTGCATGATTTTGTTATTGAGCTTGTTTGTAATTGATTCTCTTTGCACTTGTCACCTAACCTTTCTCAAAATCCTTATCCTTAGCTATGAAAGCGTGTGATTATGAAGCATTGTTGTGAGTTTTTTTCTATTGTTACTATTTTTAATGTGATTTTTTTTTTGAAGTCTTCTACAACAATTCACTTTGTTGCATGTCCATAATCAACTTCTTGTTCCACAACATGAGTGTGCACATCTCACATCACATTTCCTTGCAAATTCCAAGCTACAACTTGCGCTAGGCCTATGCTTTGTTGTAGCAAAACTAGGACAAGCATCTCAACAAAGCCAAGTTTAGGGAGCATAGGGAAGTGCCTCCTTGACTTGCATAATGAGAGCGTTGCATTGTGATAGGTAGGACATGATTGAGTGTCTATTGGGGACCAGATAATGATGGGATAGAGAAAAGGGAAAGGAGTTACACGGGGGATGCAATCATTTTTATCAAATGATCTGTGAAGCTTTGAAAAGGGTGACAACTTTATGGATTGTTGTATGAACAACCATACAATAACTTTGGGTGAGTTTCAAGATGAAGTTATCCAAAATCAAAGATTTGACACCCCTTGATGGGGTTCATGTGCTACTCAAGTAACCCATCTGTATACAACGCATGGGAGCATATACAATTTAGCAACATCCTTTAGGGGTTACTAGGTTGCAAAAATGTTAAAATTAGAGAACAAGATTTAATTACCAATTGGACCTTTCAATCTGATTTTGACTTTTTCATAGGCACACCACGTTTGGTTTTGGCAAAATTAACAAACATGATGAGTTAATCCTTTGAGATAGAAAGTTTGTTGTGGTGAATATAAATTCAAGTCATTTGGATAGTTTTTGGAGATTTATGGAACTTCAAATGTTTATTGATTATAAATACACAATATAATCAAGTCACGGGAAGAGCACTTAGTGTATCTATAATATACAAATGCAGCCAAGTGATCTTTTGACCCGCTATTTACTTTTTAATAAACTATGATTTCAACTTCTAATTTTGGGCATTGCTTAATCAAGACTATAGGATTCTATTGCCAAAATCTTCAATCTAAATAATGTATTAAATGATTTCTAGAGAAAGTTGAAATATGAACTAAAATGGCATGTTTTTCAACTCAAATATTTATAGAAAACACATTTAGACAACCATTGCATCAATATTCAAGAAATATAAACTTTCAATAAAGCCTCATTTTTTAGAGTTTTTTTTTGTAATTTTTAAACAAATTTTTCTTATACAATATAGACATGTGAAAGTTATTTTCAGCTTTACAGCATATCCTTTTACTTCAAAAATTTGTAACTAATTATACTTAACAAACAAAATTATCAATAATTGAGAACACAAACTTTCAAAGTAGGAAAATCTACTCATATTTTTTTCTTTTCCTTTTATTTAAATTTTAGGACATAATATAGGAGGTCAAAATCTTTGCCACACGTAGGTTGTATAAATGCATAGAGTGACTTCCTTGAGAATCAAGTATTCTTCATCCTAGTTAGTATCAAATAAAATAAAAATAACCCTAAATTCCAAACCAAGTAAAAACTGTTGAAAATGATTATCAAAACAAAAGCTTACTAAGATAATTCCTAATTCACTTTATATATTTCAAAAAAACATAAAGTTGAAAAAGTCATTCCAATTGCAAGACAGATATGCACTTCCATGATTGAAACACAACTATTAGTTACCTTGTCAATCTTTAATGTAAACATGGGCATTTGTATGGTCGAGTGGACCAAAAATGGCGGATAAAACCTCATAAAAAGTCCATAATTTTGAGATTTCTGCGAGTATGGATCACAAAGTGTTTGTTTTCTTTTATAAAATTGCGTGCATTATAAAAAATTGGACCAAGCCCATGTAGCCATCAGGAAGACTTTTGCAAAAGAAAAATAAATAAACAAAAAAAATGTTAAAATCATTAAGATATTGCCGCCTAAACATTCAGGCTTAATTTGGGCACTAAAAAGTCCATAGATTTTATTGTATATCACCTCTTTAAAACTATAGCACGTTTTTGAAATACTTAAAAGATGCTAAATCACATATGTAGTCCCTATGTACGCATTATAGCTAACTTGATACATTATGTCTATCATTTTCATAGGATGCTGTGAATGGAAGAGTCCAAATATATGCATTGAAAAGTCCCTTATTTCTTATATTATCAATTTTAACAAACATTAATTACATATTTTGTTTTATGAACAAGTATAGAATATATTCACTAATTTAGGATGTTTCCAAGCTCTTTCTTCTATAAGAAATAAGTCATGCAATCAAACATGTTCCTGAAAATTGAATGGGACACGCATTTTGGTCCACCCAACCATGCATCCACCCACATTAGAGTTCACTACAAATGTCAATTGATGATCTTCACGGAAAATTTCATTGTTGGTCAATTTGGAAATGTTGTGAAGTTGTTTTGTGATGGAAATAATTTTTCTTGCCTACTACTACCTTCAAAAGTTATTAGTAATCTCAAAAAATTCAATGTTTTTGGACAAACTATGATGTGTAGAGAATATATAACTTCATTTTAATAAAATTGGAGACAATTTTTGACTTTTTGTATAAGCTAAGGTAAAGACAAGAACTAAACCTTCACCACAATTATAAGATCAAGCATGTAAATGTTAATGTCTTTTACATGCACTAAATCCCTAACATGCTGTTTTTTCAGTTCAACCCAACCATTCCTTTTAGGAGAATTTATAAATTGGACATGTAATCTCAAAAAAACTACAAATAAGAGTTCACATTGAAATCATTACAAATAAGGGACACATCCACAATACCATGTTGTTGGTTACCTCTTTGCACAACTTACTAGCTACAGCTCATTGCTAACTTGTTGCCCCTTGCCCCAACCATTGATACTTCTAAGATTCCCTATGAGGCAGTGCAATGTCACATGTGTGTGTTGTATCCCTTGGCTTGCCACACTTTCCATTGATCATTTGCCTACCAATTTCTCCACAATTTTAGAGGCCAACCTTCTCTGGCCGTATTATTAAGGGGTGGTTCAAACTTCACACTCCATCTTGTGTCCTACTAAAATTTCAAATTCTAGTAGATTGAGAGCCGAAAGTTGGTCATGGCAATTCGCACTACATCTTACATCTCAATTCACTACCTTTTTCGTACATGACAACATTTTCTGAAAATTTTGGCAGTGGGCAAGGCTTTCGTTAGTACTCTTTTTTGCCCTTGATAACCCAATAAATGAAGCGGAAATTGTAAGGGTTCCTTCTTGTAATGTCTACTTTCAATCTGTGCTCCCAATTTGTATTTATTTTTTACTATTGGATTTTTCTTTGCAAATCCCCCTTCTTTTGTTTTTAGCTTGGTTGACTCTAAGATTTTGACAGTGAAATATCATTATAACCGGAACAGAATTTCTGGCTATGAAAAACAACATACTCAATAGAACCAGCCTTCCATTTTTTCCCTTCAAACCACATGTTTGTAGCTACACCCAAAAATTTGTCAAAATCTACAGATATTGACTTAAAATGAAACGTAGGCTCAGTGCCAAGCGTTGAATGAAACCAATGGTACAAGAGAAAGAACGGACCACGCATAAGTGGCCACATTCAATAAATGGAAAGGTTCCAAGTGCCAAAAAAAAGTAGCAGTCAAGCTCTAAACTCTAAACAAGGTACACTTGAAAGTGCCAAAAGCTTTGAAAACTAATCAAACCTTTGAGGTGCTCAGGTGAATTCATCACGTGACCAAACACAACCATGGGCTCTGGAGTCTCCAAAATCTCTAAAATCTTTAAAGTCTAGGATAATCATAGATGTGCAGTTCCATTGTGTCCACTCTTCAATCAGGATCCATCTATCAATCAGGCGTACTAGAAGTGCTCCAGTTCCTCAAATGCCACCCTTGCAGAGCTCGCTTATCCTGGAAGGTCCGCCAAATTAATGTAAACAAGAGAATACTGGCTCCAAGATAGACGGATTCAGTCGAACACATTTCATTATAGTGGCCCCAACTTGAACTTGAAATTGCTTCCCGCCTGCCAGTAATCATAAAATGAGAAGAATCAGAAAAGACCTCTCATTTCATTGACTTGTCAAAAATGCCAAAGATTATTGGACTTTGCCAAACATCTGAACACTATACCGGTAGTGCGTACTAGAACAAGCTTGATAGTTCAAAATTTAAGAGGATTGTGGAAATGTGAGATCGACTTTGCTAAGAACCTCACCTACGCACACCCATGAGGAGCTTGCAGTTCTTCCCAACTTAATCCAAATTTGAGCTCATGACTCAGAAAAGCCAGCCACGCAGGAACCAGATGCTGAGATCAGGCAAATAACCCACAACAATCAGCCTCCAATATTCTGACATGCCACATTTAACTAAACATGGACTTTTTAAAGTCCATAAGTAACAGTCCAAAAACTGTCCTGGTTTTTAAAACATTTCGAGATGCTTGTAAAGCATGGAGAGATACTTGCAAAACTTTGAGATGTACTGTATATCCAAATAAAAAGACAATCATACAAAACTTCAGAAAAAATACATACAAGATATTGGGAAGTCTTATGTTCAGGAACTTAGAAATTTCATGTTTCCATAAATAGTCCATTGTTCAAGTGTGTCCTTGACCTGGTTTGCCCATAATACAGAAACTCATGTGAAAAACGCAGTTGTATGGCAAGAGCGACATACCTTCTGGCATCGTGAATCACATTCGGAAGGCGGGAGCAGTCGAAGTTCAAACACGCACAGTCGGTAGTGTTGGATGTGCAGATCTGGGAAAGCTCAGGCGGTCACCAAATAAACCTGAGCGAGGATGACGCTGCTGCCGATGCGGAAGCCAGGGTGAACCATGAGGCCAACAAGCGCTTCAAACGGGAGAGCAGCGCCATCGTCGCCCACAGCACCACTTGAGATTCCAGGCACGGCGGATTCCATATACGTGGGGTTGAACTGGGCGCCTTTGCGCACCGAGATCATCCTCGCGGGAGGCTGGAACGAGAACGCCAACCGATGAAGCAGCCACACCGACACGGCGAGCCGGCAGTAGCTCTCGTAGAATCTGCTGGACGGGTGCCGACCCGCACAAATGTCGTCGCTGTGGTTGAATTCTCCGAAGAAAGCTTCTTCCGTGGACTCACTAACAATATGCAAGAACTTCTTGAAACAAAACTCGCGGAGGAAGGCACTGTGAGCCCGGTTATCAGTGAGCAACGTGACGGTTTCGGCAACGTTTCTATGGCTCATATACTCGTCAAAGCAAGCTCGAGAGTGATCCTCGATGTCGAAGATCTCAGTCATGCAGTTGTCGATGTTGAAGCACTCGCTGTCGAAGTCCAGGAACATGCGGCGAAGAATGAACGACTGGACCAGGAACTTGTAGTCGGAAGGCTGAGCCACGATCACCTCAGACTCCAAGCAGATCTGCTCGTCCAGGTCACGCGCTTTCGTCAAATGCCGCTTCAGGAATGACATGAACGTCCTGGAGAACGTGTGCGCCGCTTCTTTCACACCAATGACAGCAGACAGAAGCATCCTGGATGAGGGTCCCGTGTTCTCGTTGATGGCTGGTTTATACGGAATCCCCCCCGCGGCGAGATGCTCCTCCATGTCGTAAAGCTGCCCACTGAGCTCCTCGATCACAAGATTGAGCTCTTTGATGTCGCTCCGGAGCTTCTCCTCCATCGCCTCCCACTTCGCGTCGCGGTAGGCGATGTCTTTCATGTGCGCTTTCTCCAACTTAATCACTGCCCTTCCCTTTCTCTTCATCTCCTTCGTGTGTTTCTTCTCCATCTGGTCAAGGAACTTGTCCTTCGCTTCTAGCTGGTGGGAATAATAAGCTCGCCATTTTTGTAAGGAGTCGATCTTGGCCTGCTTCCTCACACTGCTCGCTCTCAAACTACTCATCTCCTTCTCCAGGAAGATCTCGCGATCCCGGAAGTCGGTGAATGCCTTCGCCATGCCATCGCGGGTATCCTCTTCCCCCTTGGCTACCTCGTTCAACTGCGTCGAACCTGCACTGAAGCTGTGCACAGAGGCTTCAAGCTGCGCTTGTTCCGTTTGACTTCCTGGAGTGTCACTGCATTGTGACGTTTGCGAGAACGACACAGATCGGGATTCGCTATTCTCGGCGGGGATCAGCAACGGCGTCACCACTGGTGCCTTAGACCTCCCGTCTGCATACATTATATCACCACAGGTCTCTTTGGTTTCGGCAATCTGGTTATGCCCTTTTGCAGATACCCCAGAAGTAGCCCCAACGTCCGCATCCTCCACCGCAACCAGTCGGCTGTGAACCTCTATAGCGTCTCTGTACAACTCTTCGGCTAATTTTTCCGCTTTGCAGAGGCTGTCCTTGCCAGATTCCAGATGATGATCCTTGCTCAGATCTTTGCCCAAGTCTGACCAAAACATCTGGTCGTCGTAGTCCTCTAGTGTTCGCAAAATGTGGGGAGGAGTAGTAACGCCGGGCCATGAAGATCTGTCTGAACGCCTCGGAGTATGATTATATCGCCTCTCCTCCGCCAACCCTAGCGATATGGTTCCGTCCAGAGAACCGTGTCTTCGACGAGACCTCTGCTGAACCGCCATTCCCGCAAGTGGCACTTCAGAATCTCCATGTCTGCGAGTTTCCACTCGTGGTAGGTCAGGAACATGGCCATTAACGATGTCTTTAGAAACAATGCCGGTACTCTGACCATTTTCCCTGCTCTCAACCACATTCGACGTAGCATTGAAGCATGATTTGGAGCTCGTCAGCTGGGAAACCTTCACCTCGTTCAGAGCAGCGACATCACCACAGTCAAACATAGGCACGGGAGATACAGGCCGAGATACAGGGCGAGATGGAGGCCGAGATGAAGGGCGAGAAGTTGGACGAGACGAGGGGCGAGAAGTTGGACGAGACGAGGGGCGAGAAGTTGGACGAGATGAAGGCTGCGATGTAGGCCGAGAGCTGGAGGGGAATCAATCAATGGAACTGTCAGTGCAACTTGCTTGTGGAAAAAAATAACAGTTAATGTATTCTAAAAGCTAAACTGATATGGATGATACATTGCAGACAACATATTAAATTCGTCTTGAGAAGAAGACTCAAGCCTTCGGGATTCAAAATAGACGCAAACTATTGACCTTGGACATCGAATCTCATCTTCGTTAAAACAATAGATTTCAGAGAAATTGGCGCAGTTCCAGAGTCCTGGACACTCGAATGGACTAGATAACGTGAAAGTAGAGCCGTTCTATGAGAAATAGCATGCTAAACCACATGAGTGGGGAGGGATGCTATTTTTTATAACAATATATTCTCGTATGACGAGGAAGACCTCAGTAAATATATCCTGGTCAATCACGTGCAATCAAAGGTCTGCAAAGGACTCCGCAACGCTAAAGGACAAAATTTTGAGATACAATCATGCTTTCCATAACCAATGCTCAATTCCCACTCCTCAAGAAATCGGCTCCATTGAGATTATATCCTAGTATTCGAAGCTCTGGGCCAATGAATGTCAGAAAATTGGCGCTCTGACGCACGACATTTTAGCAAGCGATATGACCCTTATTGAATTTACAGTTAGGTCTCATCAGGGCAGGGGTTGATGTTCACCGCGGCTTATTAGCAGATTTCCGCTTGTCCGCAAGTTGAGTTGCAGCAACTCGTGCCGCATCAGACCGTTCGGAAGATTTCCTTTCTTTCTTACGTAAAATCTCATACTGATCCAATGCCTCGAAGTCCGATGCTATTTTTTCAACGTCCGCAGGTAAAGATTCCATCTTGACGTTAAAATCCACCTTCATCCTCGCCTCCGCTGCTTTCAGGTCCTGAGAGAAACAGAACCGACACGGATTGATAAATACTTTCACGAATGTTGCAGCACACCACAAGGTAATTCCGTGTCAATATGTGAAAACACATGAAGTGGAGTACTGCAGCAAGACCATTGGACTTGCAGCTTTGTTTTCCTAAGTTTCCATAGTAGAAAGCATCCGTGTATCAAACACTGTCATGTAGTATATCCCTCTTCAAGTAAAACCAAAATTACTTAAAAAAACAAGGGCAACAATGAACACAGGACACTAAACGTCTGGGTGCCAAATAACTACAGGATTTGTGGAGTATTGAAACCAACCAGCTCTGCCCGATGTTTAAGAGCCGAATCCCGCTCCAGCGTTTTCTCTCTTTCCAGCTTCCGCTGCGCAGCGAACATCATCCTCTTTTGATGATTCGGAACCATCTTCTCTTCCGCAGGTGCCTCTGGATTCTCTACCTCTACATGGCTTTTCTTCAATTCTTCAGAAGCTACTATTGGCTCCTTAAAATCCTTGTTAAAAGGATCTGATTCGAACTCCTCCTGTGAATCATCCACGCTTCACGCTGTCATACAAGTATAGGAGAGTAGAACAGAGTTTAAAACTAAACAAGTGAATGCAAGGGCAAAGTTTAAACATAGGGGGATGCACGGTACAATTGCGGTGACACCGCTAGACACACGGCATAGTGAACTGCAAGCTGACCCGTATACAGTGCAGTTTGCCGTATTCCCGTGTTTCGGGACTTCATCAGATCAAGCGAGAATGTGAGTAGGAAAAGGTGGCAGGGTGTTTACGAGAAGATCAAGGCCCGTCATGGAGTTGTAGTAGATGTCCCATGTAACAGGGATGTTATTGATGCGGTACTCGCTGATGCCACTGCTGATAATCCTTCGACCAAATTCTACCTGTTCGCCGCTACTGGTGCTAAACACTAGCTTCACAGACGCTACTGGGCTTCCTCTCTGGTCTCCTGAAAGCTCTGTTCTAGTATCATCGATGGCGTACCGCAAATTTCCTCGCACCCGAAATGAGCGCACTCCGATGATAAAACCAATGGCCTCCACAAGCTGATCGCTTTTTCCAGCTCCATCAGCAGCCAGAACCGCTGCGAAGTTCGGGAATGGACCTACTACTTGACGAAATTTGTAGGACTTGGCATTCAGGATCTCCAGTCTTTCAATCTTCCCGGCGCGGCTGAGAGGATCCAGCGATGGCATTGTGTTACTGCGCACCTCTGCTTCTGACTAGAGTCCACCGCTCCCGCCGATTCCATTTGGTGCGTCATGTGCAAACTCTCGCATTGTTCTCAGCATAACGCTAATTGTTCTGAAGAGCGCACAGGAAAAACTCTTAAGAAACCTCAAAATTCCAAAACACAAAAGAAGCTTTCATCACGAAATGCGCTTGAACACATTGTTTCAAAGCCAAGGATTTAAAACCGGTACAATCGCCTTGTAAACCAGAGATGACGATTTGAGTGATATCTTATTGGAAAGCTACAGAAAATGCTCTTCTTGGAAGCTACAGTACACCTCCTAACACAAGTGTTAAGATCAGAGTAGCAATCCAAGACGTGCCTCAAATATAACATAGAGAGAAAACAAGCATGTTTTTCGGATTTCTTGCTCATTTTGAGGCCAAATCATGTGAATGATGGCTTGCTGAAAGAGTACGACGGACATGCTTCTAACAAGTCATTATCCACGTTCCGAATCTCAGCATTCAGATCTAGGGTTCCAAATACTCTCAGCAACGCCTTTGTACCGGGCGAATTGCGAGTCGAACGCATTTCCAAGTTCAGTCGCCCGGATGCGAGATAAATACTGTTACCACTTACAGACAGAAGGCGAAAGCATGTTTTCAGCTCTCTCACCGCCATTCCACCGCTCATGAACGAATAACGGAGCACACTGCCTACTGAAAGAAAATAAAAATCTCAAGCAACAGAGACAAGCGATACAAGGCCAACGTTGTCCTATCATTGTGACAGAAACCATATGTTAAGGCTATCAATGCCTTTCAAAATACAGTTCCACCAGGACATTTCGAAATTACGACAATGCAAGAGGAACTTCATTGCACACGCAGCGGACCTGCAATCTAAGCGATCGATTCCATTAACCGTTCCTGAATGCTGTGCAGATCTACAAAATTCATACTCACCGAGATCCACAATGTCACTCGCCTACGTCGATCCACGGCAAGAGTTGCTCAACTCGCATTAACTAAACTAAACTAAACTAATCATGCGCCTTGTCTGTGTTATGCTGACTGATGCATCTGGAATTCCAAGGCGGAGTGCTTCCAACGAGCGTGGCAATTTTCACAGCGTCGGAGTAACGGAAATGTGCAAGTGTCTGGACACTGGAGTGGCTCTCGCGCTTCCGCAGTGGCTGTGATGGCGATGGCGACGGAGCTTTTCGGGGGCAAAAATGCGCCACAGGAAATGCGGGACGTAGGGGCCCACGATCTGCCCTGTAGGGCTAGTACCCGGGGTGTGGATTCCTTCCCCGGCAGGTCGTTCGGAGCAGGATTTGAGGAGCATGCACATGTCGCTGTAGGGGTTGTTCGAAAAGGCGCGCGCGGGCGCCTGCCTTCGTCCCCGCCATGGTAGTGGTCCAGCTTTCCCCCCGAACTCCCACGCCCGTCACTCGCGTCGCGAGCCAGGAGTCCGTCCGTCGCGGCGTCTCGCGGCCAAGCGCGGGGCGCTGTCACCTCACGTTGGCGAGTCTTCCGTGCTTTCGGAACTACATTCATCCACATGCATCCTTTTATCGTTTTCGTTCTTTCCGTTCATGAATTATCATTCAACCATTTGACTTTAGTGTACAGAGGGGTACACTTGGCTTACGGAATTTTTTTTTGCAGGAACCTGCCAAAAAATTCAGTAACTTCCGGAGATTATAATTTTCTCAAAAATTGTTCGTTTTTAAAACCAAAAATTGCGTTGGAATCCTATTGAAGGGTACATGATTTGATTTTAAAAAAAAGTCTAAAAGTTTATAAATGACAAAAAAAAATTGGCTACTTCATATGTAGTGTCCACCATTCCTCTTATCGAAATCACCACTTGAACTCGATTGAGCTACTCCACCACCAACGGCTGAAGAACAAGCAAGAAATGATACACATCATTCAAAGAGTATGGGATGAGGTATCCATGAAGCAATTACAAACCCTTATTGCAAGTATGCCCAATCGAATTGAAGCGGTGATTTCGGCAACAAGTGGAAGTACTAGATGGTAGACATTATATAGGAAGTAGCCAAACTCTTTTATTATTTGTAAAATTTTAGATTTTTTTTATCAAATCATGTAGTACCCTTCAGTAGGATTCCAAAGCAATTTTTGGTTTGAAAAACGGACAATTTTTGAGGAAATTATGGCCTTCAGAAGTTCCTGAACATTTTGCTGCAGGTTCCCTGCAAAAAAATTCGTAAGCCAAGTGTACCCCTTTGTACATTATTGAACAATTATGTACTAAAGTAGGAGGCTCATAAACCGTGCATCTAAGGGCTAAAACTAAATTTTGGGGAGGTAAAACTTCTTCAACTATTTTTCAGTAGTATATTTTTCTTGAAAGACAAGAGGAATTGGCATTGAACCCAAGTTGTTTCATATTTATTGGAGTTTTGCGGAATTAGTTATGAAATTTTGAAGTTGAAGTGGCATAGGGCTCTAAAATCGTCCATCTCCTCAAATGTACTCTACTTGTACATTGTTGAAGCCTATAAAAAGTAGCATGTAAGAAATGAGTACATTTTAGAAAGATAGATGGTTTTGGTGCCCGTATGGTTTCAGAGCCTCCTACCTTAACCCGTAAAGGTCCAAGTGGTCCCTTGGGGGCCAAGTGGGGTTTTGGGCATGTACCTATAGCTAAACTATTTTATATGATTTTCTAAAACTTTTATGGAATATAGGGAATTCAAAGACTTACGTGAGCATCTAATTTTTTCTTCATTCCGACATTTATTGAAGAAGCTATGCATGAATAACTAAATAATAGGGGAGAATTGAGCAGCACAAAAAAAAAGTTTGCGTTTTTTTTAAATAAAATTTTGAAATTGGTTCTTTAGATTTTTATATATGTAAAAAGCTTTGAATCATTAAATTCTAATTTATTAGATGAAAGTTATGAGAAGTTTTAGTTTGCAAGTGGGTATGGAACTCCCAAACCTCCATTTCTTTTGCCCTTGTAAAATTTGGTGCTTTCTTTTTTTGAACTCTTTGTGAATTTATTTTTTTACTTTTATTTCCCAAGTTGTAGTAGACTAAGATTCCTTGGTTTTTGCTATTTGGATCAAAGTAACTTAGATTTCTGAATTTTACATAAATCCTCCAATTTTACATTGTATATGCAAATTTCATGACCTTCTTGCATTGCAAGATTTTACAAAGTATGATTTGCACGTCTAATTCATTTGAAAATTCTCCTACACATACCTAACTTGGTCTTCAACATGGGAAAAAAACCTTAGTTTTGCGTAGAGCAATTTTTTGATATAGGAGTGGTCAAAGGCTTTTGAAATTTTTGGTCAGAGAGGAAAAAAACTTATTTTTTTCACTTCAGATGTCAAAATCTCACTCCTCACCATCTAAAATGACCTAATGTTTTTCCCTCAAGTACCTCCCATAGTCTAGGGCAAGATCTTATGGTTGGATTTCCAAAAAAAACTTTTTTTTCCTACCATTCTCCTCATCCTCTCGAAAGTGGCAGTTTTGAGTGACTTTCACAGAAAAAAGGGCTTGGGCCTTTAGGGTTAAGGGCCGTTTTCACACCACGTCCCAAGTCCCACTAAAATCTCAAGATCTGATCAATATAAAGGCAAATGTTGAAACTTGGCACTTTACACTACGTCCCAAGTACCACATCCCAATTGCTAATATGGTAGCAATCTTTGGAAGTTTTGGCGCCAAAGGTGGGACTTTACTCAAGGTTTGGGTTGACTGTTTTGCTAGATCCAACTTTCAGCTCAAGTTCTACCAATTTTTTTGCATAAAATATTTGTGATTTTCTTTAATATTCTTGTTTACCCTAATAACCCAATGAAGCTAGGAACTGACATTACAATGAGACTTGCAGAGATGGGACCTGGGACGTGGTGTGAACCGCCCCTAAGTTGCATATTCTTATACTAGTTTAAGGTAGGAGCACCCATAAACGTCAAAATAAGGGTTTTGAACATGATGACTATTAATAAACAACTAGCAAATTATAAGATCCTATTAGGAACAGAAAAAAAATGAGTTTGCACTTTCAAATGTGTTATTTGAATACTATGAGAATGAGTTATGAATTTTTAAAGAGCAAACTGCCATTGCACCCATAACCACTTTTAAAAATTCATGTTCACATGTTGTACATTCTTGTCATTACATCTATTCACTTCCACAAATTTTCCAAGACTTCAAAAAGTGACAATTATGGGGACACTGACACTTATGAGTGCTCCTACCTTATGTGTTGTGCTTGATATGCTATGGCTTGTAATAAGGCACCTTGAGCAAGCAAGAATTTTTTTCATGAAGTTGGTTAGTTCGTATAGTCTTCATAGTTAGTAATAAATATAGAACAATTTGTAAATGAGTGTGTTAGGTTATTTTCAAGCCTTTTATTTGCAAAAAAGTCACTTTTGAACAATGGTTGAGAAGAATTAGTTATCGGTACAAAACCCGTTGGTGGAAATGCAAAATACTGGTTATAATTTGAAACTATTAAATAAAATTTTGATTAGATTTTCCAAAAATGTATAATTATACTATAGTTTAGTATAAGTGTTGACAATATCTAGTGCGTGCTTGTGAAAAGCAATTGGAAATGGGAAAGGCTTGATTTAAGCTAGTAAAGCTAAGAAAACAATTGTCCATTTGAATGCAGGACTATCTTACAAGCCTATCAAATTTGATCATGCACACAATGCATTTGGTTGTTTAAATCTCAATTACCTATTAATATAAACAATGAGAAATTCCGCATATAAACATCTTTTCCCATAAATCCAAGTACGCTTCATGTTTTTCACGATTTGTGATTATGCTTGTGCTAAAATCATTGAAGCATCGTTTACTAAGATTTCATTTGTGATATGGCTTTTTCTGAGATAGTGTTTTCAGGGATAATAGGGCATTTGAAGTTCTACCATAAACGTACAATAAAACTGAATATATTATAATCACTAGTATGGCATGCAATATGCTAGCACTTGTAGCACGTATGTTTGTACAGTGCATTGATCGAGTCACAACGGAGTATAATTGGTGCATTCATACACCAAATATTTTTTGTAATATACCACCACATACACTTAAATTTATAGTTAACAAAATTGATGTTTCAAAATTGCACATGCAATAGGAAAATATGTACAAACGATTGATCCACAACAACTATATACATTTACAATGAGAGTTAGATGACTCAAGTATTGTCATTGTAAACATTTACAATCATAGTTGTGTGGAACATGTATTTTTCTATTAGTGCATGAGAGATATTAAGTGTTGTATAACAAAGAGTCCAATGTTGTGTTTTGTTTATTTTAAAGTTGACCTCTGTCCCTTTTTCTTCATGGAATGAATAAATAAATATACAAAGTTATTAACAAAGACAAATCTTGATTAACAATGGATTTGGTACACAAAAAACTTTGAAAAATGACAAAATGTTCATATGTGGGTGGTAGCAATCTTTATACTAGCTAAATTTTGCAAGATTGCTACCAAAAAAATTATGTAGTTAAAATATTTGTGAGATTTACAGTGTTGAATTTGAAATTTTCAGCTTTTAAGTAGTGTGTTTAGCCACTTAGCCCTTAAATGACCATAGGGTTTAGTATATACACTGACATATAATTGTCATTTGCTACCAATAAGAAATTTTAATTTGGAATCTCAAGTAGCTCAGTAGAACCGCATTGATCTATTCTCCAATTTCTTTGTTGATCTCAAATGTAGTAGAGGTGTGGATCCATTCCAAATATAAGAAAATACCCCATATTGTACTGGTCACAAAGGGGCTTTTGGTTGTTTACGGGTCAAGCTTAAAAAAATCATATTTGGGATCAATGGTGGATGATTCATGCCAAAGAAGATTTGTGCTACATTATGAAAAGAAAAGAACCGATTAGATATTTTATTTAAAATGTATATTTCCTTGCACTTTTTTTGGATTTAAACATCTAGTTACCTTTTTTTTATTTCACTTTCAAAAGCCAGCTTGATACCTGTAAATTGTATGTTTGATTAGCCCTGGAAAGCCTAGTGATTTGATTATCATATATTAATCATATTGGACGTGTTCACAAGAACAAAAGTTTTAGTAACCAGTACCAAAATTCACTTTAAAATAATAATTTTTGGTGTATTCAAGTACATTCTGATAGATTGCTTGATTTTGCTCATCTCTGAAGTTGTATTTTCTCTCTTGATATCAACTCACGGTGATTGGTACACTACCAAATATTTGAGTAAATAGCACCAAATTTTCAATTCACCCGAAGTGGATTTCTTAATAAATAAAATAAGATAGCAAAATTAGGCATGTCAGATTTTTTCTATATAAAGTTTCATAAGTTCACGAAAAGGCCCATAACCGGATATAAATTAACCCCTGGCTGCCCTTTTTGAACACACATTCTAATTTGATCTGTGTATTAATCGTTAGAGACTATTCCTTCTTGCAAAAACACTCTTAGGATATTTTGTAGAAAATTTTGATTGCCAAAAAAAACCGCATTATTTCTCATTGCATTCAATTGAGTTACCACTGAATAAAGTTACGATATAAATACATAAAAATTTTGATTCAAAAAATATGCAATGTATTGCTTTGTTGGCGCAAATGACTATTTTTTGTTCTGATAATAAAAGACTTCAGATAAGCATTATTAGCATTTTTTCGACTCAATTTAATGCAAATAAATGGAAAGAAATTGCATTTATTTAAATCATTGTTTGTAATTGACCAAAAACCTAAAAATGTAATACTTCTACCAATATGTCATGTGATGTGGCATACAATGCTATAATCGTGTAGGGTGGATGTAGCTTGCTAAACTACAATGGTTTATATAGTTTTGTCTTGTATTGAGAGCATAATCTATGGAGAACCTCATGTTAGGCTAACACATTATATTTGTGCTAATTAAGGTATAAAATATTAGGTACAATGATTTTTTTGGCTTGAAACTCTTTGCCAAGTTGAGTCTCTTGCATGCTTTGAAATATTGCCTGCTTGTGAGTTTTGCTTGGCTATGGCAATATGCCGTCAATAAAGCTTAGGTTTTACTTTATGCATTTGAACTCACAGTTTTTTTGTTTTTTGAGCAAAACATATCTTGCCTTGCTTATGTTGAGATTACATTAGGAAAAATTTGAGCCCTCTAGGAATCCCTCAATATTTGACAAAACAAGTTATCATTTGGGGGCTAGGTATGCTAATGTGAGTACAGGGAAAACCACTCATGTCTATTGCTATTTTATGTGAAGGACCTTAGCCAAATGTACATTGGCCTACCAAAAAGATTGTCTAGCACTAGTTGACATTTTATTATTTTGCAACATCAATATTTAATTCTTACCTACGATTCCAATCAAGCATATCAAAATTCCACATAAAAAAAAAATCCAAATTTTGGTGAACTTTTTCTGTAATAATCATGGTTTTCCAAGAAATTTGATTTAAAAACATTGGCAATGAATTTTTGAAATTTGATTTAAAAACATTGGCAATGAATTTCTGAAATTTGATTGCACATATATGTAGAAAACATTTAGATACACATCTATCCTTCTAATAAGCATTTCCAAAACAAATTCAAAATACCTTATATGGAAACTTCAATATGAGGGTGCTCATGTCCAAACCACCAAAGTTTTTTGATATATATTTTTGGAAAACCATGATTATTACATTAAAATTTTACTAAAATTTGGATTTGGATTTTCTGGGGTTGAATTTTGATATGCTTGATTGGGATTGCAGGTGAGAACTAAACCTTGATGTTGCAAAATAATAAAATGTCCACTAGCGCCAATTTTATTCTGTAACATATATGGTGAATGGCAAAAGGGGCAACAGTCCTTTTGGTAGGCCACTATACAATCCAAAACAATGCAAGTGCACTCATAAAATATGTAAATGTACTCACTAGTCATTATTCATGTACTTCACTCATCTATTCAAATAGAGTAAAATAGAATTTGTGATTCTATTGTACACTTGTACCCATAACTTTATCCAATTGGGATGACATATCAATATAACTTTCATGATTGCATTGAACTCAAAAGGTGGGCCAAAATAGGAGATTAGTGGTTTATTTGTTTCAATAAGTACATATCTAGGAATCCTTTTTAAACCTTTGGAGGGCTCAAAAATTTCCTGTAGTGTATTCATTCCTATGGAGTTTGTGTTATGAGTTGTTGTTTGGTATTCGCTTTCATGTTTGATATTTTCTTGTAGTACTCAATTTGTTGTGTGTATCAATTTCTCCATTTCTATTTATACAACAAACTTGATCCAAAGTTTGCATACATGATTTACACGCATACACACAGACACATACGTACAATATTTATGAGTATATATGTATAGATGCATAGATATTCTCCAAACACTATGATGTGTGAGATTGGTTTTGGAAAGTGCACAAAGATTCTATTCAGATTTAAAAACATTGTACTCATTCAAGAATACAACATGTGAAACACTTACGTTCACTTTGAAGGCAGCCTACGAGAAATTTTAGCTTTAGTGGCTAAAATTTGGCACTTCACATTTGTAACCAATTTTCCACAAGCATGAACCGAATATTTCCTACTTATATATTGTGACATACTACAATTATTATTTCTTGAAAAAATTGACCAGTTTTCACTAGTAGGAAAAATGGTGACAAGACACTAAGTTACAATGTCACAACTTGGTACCCACTGCCCATTTTGGGCATCAACCAACACCATATTTCTACTAGTGTTTTTATTCTATACATTCAATTTTCAGCCCGATGGCAATACACTAAACGCCCGTTCTCCCTTATACATTGCTTTTGGGTGTGAAATGTGAAAAACTTCTTTCCTTTGTCCATTTTAAAATTCAGCAAATAAAGTCCATTTAGTTTATCTAGCTTTTTTTTAGTATCAAATAAGACTTTGGGCGGGTTCCTTTCTTAAAGTAATAGTGTAAAGTCGAAAGGAATGCTAGGCTGTGAAAATTTGTAGAATTTGGATTGGGTATATGAGTATGGTGCAATGTTTGGTCAATGGGTAAAACCACGTGGCCAGCATGTTTTGTACTTTTTCCAGGATTGGCTGTGTTCTTATTTCAGGCGTGGTGTTGCAAGGATGCTTTTTTTTTTAATGTACGGTTTGGGATCATTTGCTGATAAGGGCATCCTCAATCCACCCCGCATAAAGGCCCGGTATATCACTCCTAATCTATTAATAGCAATAGCAGATAGTTTATGAAGTAAAAATTATATTATTTGGAGGGTATGAAAATTTTCATTCTAAAAATTCAATAAAATTTTGTCGTTTGGAAGTCAGCTAACATTTGATGTGATATTTCTAAATCATGTAATGTCCAAACCAAAAAATTTATTGAGTTTTTAGAATGAAGATTTATATCCTCCAAATAATATAATTTTTCTTCATGAACTATCTGCTATTAATATATCAAGAGTGATGTACTGGGCCTTTATGCCGGGTGGATTGAGGATGACCTAAGGGCATTATCAACGCACCTTCGAGGAATGGGGCGGGGAACTAGCTAGTCTTGTGTCTCTTCCCCGTCTCCGTAAGTTTGTGGTCTTTTCACTAGAGGAAACCTACTAACCGTGTCGCAACTCCGTCTCTAGAGCCAAGCACTAGGAAAAACACTTGTGAGTACTTGCAAGTTGTTGCCAAGAAATTGCAAGCTATTGCAAGCAACATGTCATTCCAGCACCAAACAAGAGCAAATGTATTAGTATTCCTAGTGCATTGGGAAACGAGCAAATTTTCCATCCCATGAGGCCATTTTGACGGGACCATCTCTTGACTATGCATTGCTGTGGTTGCGTTGAAACCCTAAAAGTACCTCCAATTCCCAAATAACTGGCCCCTACCAAGAGAAACTCCATTACAACCCCATTCCTCATCTTACATTGATAATGCTCTGAGGTAATAATTGGGGAGAATTTGCAATTAGTGCATCGTCAGTGGAAATTGCCAAAAGCCCAATTGAAATTTGAAACTACCTGATTAAAAACTGGTCATTTTCTCCAAAAATATAAATATAGTATATTACAATACAAATTAAGAATTTTTTTAAGAAATAACCAATGCATGCTAGTGAAAATCCAATTGAAATTGGAAAATGCTAGATTTAAGAAGGTGAAGCTAAAACTTCTCCCCAAACACTACTCTTAGGCATTTAGGGGTTAAGGCAGCCTAAATGCAAGGTTTAATTTCTAATTTTTTCAAGGTAGAGCAACCCGCACCTTAAAATGTAGGTAGATAAGGAAAATTTAGCTAAAATTGGAACAAATGATTCACAAATGTTCATTCACAAAATTGCTAATATAAGCTACTTTCATCCAAAATATGACAAATTGAAATTTTGCTCAAGAAAGATTTGGTAATTTCATCGAGTTTTTCATATGGATATCTTAGTGTAAAGGTTGCTAGCAGAGATTCAAGGTAAGATATAGGCAAAAAGTAGCCAACACATTAAACGCTGCCGGCTCAATGTACCATATTTAGTGTAGAGTAAAGGATTTTTCAACTTTCCTGAAACAAAGGACCGGGCAACCCAGACTCCTAGTCCTAGAGGCCAGAGGAAGGCAGAAATCCAAACTAGACAATAAAAGAATCTGAGAGACCCCTATTCTGGAAATATCAAAACTTCGGATGTCCTAATTTTATCCTTTAATTTATTTTAGCTTATTATTACTGGACACTCACCACTGAGCTTTCCGATAAAATCGGAATTCATTACCAAATACTGTATATAACTTAACCAACCGCCATGTTATTGAGGAAGCTTTTGCCAAACTGTTTAATAGTCCTATTTTGTAGTTTGCTGTCCCCAAAACAGAAAGTAAATTATTTACCGGCTACGGTCAACTGACCTCCATTGACCCTCGTCTGCATGAGTGGGGCCGGGAGGTCGGTCAACTGCTTTATGAGTTTGTGGAACAAAGGTCAAAAAGCTCCGTTAGTTCACCTTGACTCTATTTACCCTCTTTCAAATGGAGTGGAAACTTAGGTCATGCATTGGCCGAGTTTTGACTTAAGTTAGGTAACTCAAAGAGCGACACTTTAAGGGCTGATTTGCCTTCTCATGGGCACTTTGAGACAACATGGTTTTTGTTTAATTTTGAGACAAAGAGAAATGGATGTCAAATGTAACACAATTTTTTTCATATTTTTTGAAGCATTATTGATTTGTTGATGAATTTCAAAGTTTTTTGTAGTAAGCACCTATTTATGATTCTAAGTCTCCCATAAATTGTTCCTTTGTAACTTGAAAGAGATGAGGTAAAATCAAGAAGTATGATTGACTCTTGCAATAAAATACACCTAGTTTCTTCTATGACTAAAAAGATTCCACTCAAGAACCACCTCATATCTGTTCTTGAACTACCTATCAATGATATGCTAGCTTTTCGAGAGAGGAGTTGCAATTTGAGCTACCTACCTTAGCCCTGTACAAGTTCAAAATAATTTTTAAGTATCCCAAATATTTCTTTTTTTACCTTTGGTCAACTCGATTTCTTCTTGTTTTAATCAATCATAAATCCTACCATTTTTTAATAATTTATACTGATGGTTTCTGGAAGTGTTTCATTTCACGTTTCATAAAATCTAAAGTTGAAGATATAATGAAACAAAGTCTAGCATGTTTGTGACGAGATTGATCCTTGGAAACAAAATTTTGGGAATGCCATGGAAATTTTGATATTTATCAACAAAAACATGCACCAGACTAAAGATTTTGTTATTGATATAGCAAGCTGGTTGCATGTTTGTCCACCTCGTTAAAATTCTTCTGTACCATGGAATAATTGGGAGATATTAGCATGGGTTAAATTCCTTCTACCTTTCTAATAGAGGGTTCTTAAGGTAAACTCTCCATATAATTTAGGCTCTAATTGATGTTTATGATAATTTTATGTGTACAAGTTTTACCGGATGTTTTAATTCCCTCACGGTCATTTAAAATCGGTCTTTTCTGCAAAGATCAGGTTGGATATCATATATTGATAGTTGGTTTTTGAGGACGTTGAAAAATATCTATAGTTTTTATAATTAGTTGTGTTATATTAGGGCTTCTTTAACCCTTGAGCGCCAGCTCAAATTCATGGCGTGTTGGACCACATTGCAAATAATTTGGCACCGGAAGTTCAAAAATAATATTGACGCTTAGGGTCCATAGATGTATGAAAAAATAGGTAAACTTTCATTGCATGGACCAAAAAATTGTAATAGTCAAAAGCAACAAAATGTTGAATATGGAGTGGCTAAATTTGGGGCGCTGGGGCGCTCAAGGGTTAATACAAAGAGTCAAAACCAACTCTTGGAGCCCAAGAAGATCCCCATTCTTTGCAAGGTTATATTTATGAAAATTTATCATAACATTTTTAACTTTTCATAAAATCAAAATGAGCTTATTTTTTCAAAACTTTCCCAAGTTGCTCCTAGTTGCCTTATCTACAATCAAGATTAATCTATGACAATTATGCTTTTATATCACTTGACATTAGTCACCCCATTCTTTTAATAATTCCAATTACTTGTACTTTAGACAAATCGTCTACATGCTGTATAAGTATAAGTATCACTATGTCAAACAAGATGGCAATCAAGTTTTGGGGGTTTATGGAGTCACAACTAAGCTAAATGGAAACCCAACAAAAAGGTAATTAACAATTGCTAGATGTGGACCATGTGGCAATCAATGCAAAATTTAAAGAGTGATAAGCATGTAAGAAAAAGAAACCATTGCAACCACAAAGTAGCTTGAATTTACCTCAAAAGCACATCTTGAATCGTTGATCTCTTGGACTTTCAAATTTGAGACTTGGATTTTTCCCAATTTATCAAATATCCTGCAACAGTCCAATTCCTCACATCTTGAGCTTGTATTTATTGATTATGATCAATTATTCTATTCCAAACTTCCAATTGAATACTATTTTGCAAAAATTATGCATTCACATAATTAATTGTTGGGAATTTGGAAGAGCTATGTTAGAATTCAAGTTATCTGAGACAATTGGTGTGAGAAATGGGTATTTTGGGAATCATCCAAAAATGTCAAGTATTTTAGTCATTTTATAAATAGTTGGAGATTTGGAGGTGAATTGATGAAGATACTCAATTAGCTAAACTCCTTTGATTAGGCTAGTGATGCTCTCCTATGGTATCATAGTATATCCTTTTGGTCATGGAAATTGGTGATCTTGCCAATAGTTTTGGTGATTGTAAAATTATTTTGGTGAGTCCTCTTTTTATTTGATTTTGACAACTTAATTGGTGATTTTAACAAAGTGTTAAGAGTTGACATGAAGCATTGCTCTTTAGATTGCTTGCTTCAACTTTGTTCTCATTTTCTATTGTTAGCATGCATTGTCAGAATCAATGCCAATATATACAAGTCCTCCAACCTCATTATCATACCTAAATTCATAATGAGATGTAAACTATAATCATTTTGAGTGTGTTGAACAAAGAGAAGACATTTGAAAGTGTGAGCACAATTCAAGTTGTAGATAGCAATAACATTATTCAAAACATGGTGAAGAAGTTTGAGGCAAACAATTTTTGGACCAAATTCCACCCTCATGAATAGCAAGCTAACAAAATGATGATTGAAGAGTTGTTTGTTTGGTGCAAGGAGCACTTGCAGGCCAATTAGGCATCACCATGGTCAACTTGCAAGATCAACTTAACAAGTGGTTCAACTCCATAATTAGTGAAAGAAGTTTAAATTTTGAACAATCATCTCAACTAAATGTTGAATTGCCTATTGAAACTTTTTTGGTACAAAGTTGTGAATTGGAAGAGTTCAATTCATTTGAGCACTTTTTGGAACAAAAACTTGGTGCCATGCTTTGCTAAATGAGGGCAGCAATTTTATTCAAGCCACGAACATTGAATCATTGATGATGCCAACTTCAATTGCATGTGACGTGGCAATTGAGACAAGTTTCCCTTTATTGTTGGTCCATTCAAAGGCAACCAACAAAGAGAAGTATGAACTTAAATGTAGTGTTTGCATTTGATTGTAAGAGCATTATTGCCTTTTGTACCCACCGAGGTGGGTTCAAAGGTGCACACTTTCAATCCTTTGTTTTGGAAGGTTGCCTATTGACCTATTCTAAATTGGTAGCATACCTTTATCATGGGCAATACAAAAATCTATAAAGGCTAAGCTTTTCAACAAGCCATAGTTTAGACTCAACACAAGATAAAGTATTTGTTACCCTACAAGTCTCTTTTATTTGATTGCAAAGAGTGGATGTTTGGCTATTTTTTTATTTGATTGCGGAGAGTGGATGTTGGCTATGTAAAAGCTAGGCCTTTATGCATGTGAAGAAGCAAGATTTAGGCAATGGAAAAACGTTAGAACTTAATGTGTCAAACATAATGCAAAAAATTGCCAAGCGGCAAGCTAACCAAACTTGAATGAATGAATCAAATTACATATTCCAAACTAAGGACATTTTTCAAACAACCTTTGGGCTGTTTGCAGTCTTTGCACAACAATTGCAATTTGGCACATGCCACACAATTCCAATTGCATGAAGACAATGAAGATGTGGAAACCAAGAATGAGTAGTTGAAGAAGGAGGATGTTCTACTATAACCCCCAAAGGCCCAAGTGTCCCCTTCGGGGACGAATGGACCTTGGGCATGTACTTGTGACTAAACCAGTTATTATAATTTTTTTGAAACTTTTGAGGATTGTGGGGAATTCAAAGATGTACGTGCACATCTAATTTTTTCTTCATTTTGACATTTATTGAAGAAGTTATGCATGAATTTCTGAACAACAGGGGAGTGGAGGCAGTCCGGGCAACCCAAAAAACTTCTTTAAAATTTTCATTTTTCAAACTTAAATATCAGAAATTGATTCTTTAGATTTTTACAAATGAAGGAAGCTTTGAATCATTCAATTCTGATTTATGAATGAGAAGTTTTGGTTTTTGGGTAGGTATGGGATTCCCAAACCTCCATTCGTTTTGCCCCTTGTAAAATTTGGTCCTTGAGTTTTTTTTTTTACTTTCTTTTTCCAAGTTGTAGTAGATTAAGATTCCTTAGTTTTCACCATTTAGATCAAAGTTATTCAGATTTCTCAATTTTACATAAATCCTCCAAGTTTGCATAGTGTATATGCAAATTTCATGACCTTCCGGCATTGCAAGATTTTACAAAGTATGTATCACACCTCCAATTCATTTGAAAATTCTTCCACACTTACCTAACTTGGTCTTCTACATGAGAAAAATAAACTTCAACTTTGCTTAGAACAAATTTTTTGATATAGGAGAGGTCAAAGGCTTCTGAATTTTTTGGGCAGTAGGGAAAAAAACTTTTTTCCTGACTTCAGATGCATAAATCTCACTCATTTACATTTAGAATGAGCTGATTTTTTTTCCACAAGTACCCGCCATAGTTTAGGGCAAGATCCTATGGTTGGATTTTCCAAAAAAACAGGTTTTCCTACTTTTTTGCTCATTCCCCAAAAAGTGGCAGTTTTGAGTGACTTTCACATAAAAAAGGGCTTGGGCCTTTAGGGGATAAGCATTAAACCCAATATTTGTTAATTTGAGAAAAAAGCCCAATTCTAGGACTTCTAAAATTTTTGTTTTAAGAATTTTCAGCCATGATTTAAGGTGAATTTTATGATGACTTCTTCAAGGCCCTACATCTATACCTTAAAAAATCAGGTTGTTTGTTTGTTTGATTGTTTGTTTGTCATGTTGAGATCTTGGATTGTGTGTCCCTTTGTCACATGCTTGGTATTGTGAGAAAGCTCTCAGCAATGAGGGGTGCACAAGCTTGGTTTGGTGGCATTTGGCCCTACGGTGGGAAAGTGATTGAATTTCAAATTTTTTTATGGATTAAAATTTATAAAAAATATTGATTGGCCAAAGACAAATTTTGTATAAAAACAGTGTAGAGTACAAGTTAAGTTAAAGTAAAATTTGGGTGTCTACATAAAAATAAAGTAGAGGACAAGTTTAACTAAAATAAAGTACGAGTTTAACCACAGGTGGCATGAGAAGATGGCATGGGGGGTGAAAATTGGGCCAATGGCATAGGGCCACTCTAGCCAATGATGAAATATCTTAAAAAATTATCAAAAAATTCACTTTAAATCACCAAAATTTTCTCACAAATGCAAAATCCAATATCCTTAAAATATGTTTGGGAAAGCGTTTTTCTCAAAACAAAAAATATCATGTTATTAATGATGATGAAGAGTAGCTAAAGCACTAATTTAGGCATTGTAGGGTACTCATTTAGGGTACAAGTTCAAACCCTAATAACTATCATGACAATAAAATTATATGAAGCTATTTAGACTCATCAATATACATGATATATTCACCAATTTATTTTTGGGTTCACCAACATGAATGTCAATAAGCCAAAAACATATAAAAAAAAGGGAAACACCAAATTGAATTGCAAAGTCACCAAAATCAAGCATATATCTCCAAATCAATTGACAAGATGATCTCCTATCACCTTGACTAAAAGGATGATTCATGACCTTCTCCAATCAAAAGAACATATTATCAATTAAATTGGGAAAACATTTATATATAGGGACTTTTGAATTTTTCATTTTAAAGATTTTTTATAGTGAATATTATGATGATTTCTTCAAGACCTTACATCAATAATGAAATACCTTACCAAAATTATAAAAAACAAACTTCAAATAGCCAAAATATTCTCACAAATGTAAAATTCAATATTCCCAAAATATGTTTTGGGAAAGTGTTTTTCCCAATTTAATGAATAATGCGTTTAAGGGCTACTCCACTTCAAAACTTAACAAATGGATTCACAAAATCAATATCATAACACAACTTTAGCTAAAAGAAAGATTCTCTATGAATACCTTAAATCAAAACACTTCAAGTCATGCCCCCTTGCACATGTCCAAAATTGCTTAGGCACTTTTAGCCATAGCATGACAAGTTGACAACCACATAGTTTGACATGTTTCCACAGTATATACAATCAAGTTGTTAAATCAATAATATCAGGGACTTCATTTTATAGCAATCACAATTCACAAAAGCATAAGAACAGCACTAGCTATAGAAGAAACAAAAAAAAACGACCAACTTTAAATCAAAGCCAAAAATCACATCTTTCCAGTATCAGCACAAGATAACTTCAACCACAAAGTAAATGCAAAATCAAAGATATGCACATTAATCATTATCATTTATCAGAATCCTCACAAAAACAGAAATTTATATTGACAATGACAGAAGTCACATAACATGTATAAAAGTCACAACTTTTAGAACACCACTGTACTGTACAACCGCCCACATTTGTATAAAACTGTGGTATAAAACTTAAAGTTAAAAAGCTCAAACTCAAACTACTACCAAAACATTATATTTTGGCAAGCTAGTTAACAGAATTCACCCTAGCAAGCACGACATCGATATCATGTTGCTTGCGAACGCCGTCAGACCTGGACCCTTCAAAACTGATAGTCACATGCTCGTTTTTGTTGTTTTTGTTGATAGTTGGTTGATGAATACTCCACAACAAAGACGCCTCCTTGTGAGAAACATACAAACCATCAACAGCCGAGCAAATACCTTCACTGATCGCCAACAAAGGCAAAGTCCAGAAAGGCTCTTCGATCAAAACACCGACCTCTTCAATATAAAACAAGGCAGCAGCGCTCATGAACGAAACGGGGATAGTAAGCCAGTGACAAGTATTCCACAGCCCAAACGGAAGAGCCAGATGCCAAAAGGTTAACATCCTCGAAGTTAAACGAGTGTAAGCAAGTGGAATGGGCGTCTTGAAGATGCGTTCACAAGCACCAATGTTGTCGTGAAAAGCAGTCAGGTTGCCATCAATCGTCATACGCTCCCACTCTGAAATCTGACAGTGGGACACCAGCTCAGACATGACTTGGACCGTGTAGTTTGGACGATGAGTAGCGCTCATGAGAACATCTACTTCACTCGGTTCCAGAATGCTGGTTAGTTCAGTTCGAAGTGCAGTGTTGTCTTCGATTAAATGGTCTTTGAGGCAGAAGGAATATGCTTTGACATGTCGAAGTAGGCAGTGCAGTTTGGGTGCGTCTGTGTTCATTCGTATCCATGTTAAGGCTTGTCTTGCTACGTCTCGAGTTCTGTTCACGTTGGAGCCCCATGCATTGCGTGCCTCGTCAAACCGACTGTAAGATGCGTTGGTTCGGAATACTAGTAAGAGGGCGAGAACTGGTGCTGTGAGTGTGAATGGCAGCGCTGCCACGTGGAGTAGTGGCATCCATTTGGGGAGGAGATGGTTTTGTACTGAATAGTTGAAGAGCGAGACGAATACTGCTACGAGTGTGCAGGTGATCACTGGTGGACCGACTGCGAAAATCACTCCTGAGGAAAATATTGATGATATGTGACGCCCGTGTCTCCATGAGGATTTGTGCCTATTCCACTCCACGTGGCCGTATACTGTGTTGCGATGCATCTTAATCCGCCCTGGAAATTTGCACATGCCATGATAAACTTACTTAGTTTTTTGGGGAAGGAATTACGTACAGCAGAATGACTTAAAATTGTAAGCTTGATCATGATGGAAATTGGACGATAGGATCTGAGAATAAGATGAAAAATTTGTGTCTTTGTGTTGGTAGTGGTACTTACAAAATTGGATGTTTTGGCAGACGATTACGCTCTTGGAATCCTTGGTAGAAGTCTTTCTGGGAAGAGATGGAGAAGAGTATGATGCGTAGCTGGAGTCTAATCAATGTGGAGGTGCAATTTTTTCTTCCACAAGTAGCAGCTGATTAGAGAATTGATCACCATTCCTGATTTGGGATTCAATGGAAACCAGAATTGGGCTGTCTTTTCAATTATAAGCCTCCTGCAGTATCTAGCCAGCATCCACAACACACCTTTGTTTGTTAGAGGAATTGCTAAGGAAAGTCAGAGCTAATGTTGGATATACTACGTGCATTTGAAAATTTGCCAGTCTATTAGCCAGCAGGACTTTGAATTCCTTGTCATCAATATTGTATGACCCCGTGCTTGCTTAATGGCCTACATTTTGAAGACCTCAAGGACAATCATGTTTTTCAAGGTAGCAAGCAACACATAAGTATCAATCGTTACGAAGGAAAAGATCTAATTACGGTTCTTGTACAGAGCTTGAACATTCATAACAGTACAAGTTTATTGGCACCAAGATTTACTAGTCCTTAACTTGTGAACCAATTGCAACTAGAAGGTCAAACCTGCAAAGTTCTCGCATGATAAAATTAAGTGCAAACAGCTATGCTTGTTGCAAAATACAGGATAAAGCGGCATCCAACATCCTCCAATTCTAGGCACTGACAGACAACTACTCCCAACTGAACTGGTGGTTTAATTACCCCGCATACGAGTGCAAAGGAAAATGCAACATAAGAAGACAAAGGCTACGATCTCGACCACATAAAGTAATCCAGGACCAAATTCGCTGCACTAGTGCTGAACTAAAACAAGAGGAGTCTAGCGACACTCTTACAGCAAGCCACTGAACTCAAGAAACTACAGCTGCTTTTCCAAATCTCTCGCTCCAAGTTTATACTAGCAACACAGAAACCAGATCGACCGATAAACTCTAAGTAGAACCAGCACAGACGTACTTCTGAAGTGAGATGGAAAACAGGTGCAATATTGTTGCACGATCTATCAGAGCGCAGCAAGTACATGGTTTAACCGAGTTTCGAATTATGCACTGTCAGATCTACAAGTTTAGCCTCTCAGCAAAGAGTCTAACTAACAGGCAACTTTGCATTTCAAAACTACAGCTACAACAGCAACACTGCAGAACCAGTAAAACTTTGCACATCCACTTTCCACCGAGCAAACGACAATAAAAGACAGAAGAACCAACCTGCACACATCTACTAAACCATGACGAGATCGATAACAACAGCAATGCTCACCTTCGAGAGTGCTTGCCAAACTTCTCGACGTCCGGCAGCTTGCATCACTGCAGTTGTAGTTCCACCGCAGTACCACCAGACAGTCTCTCCACAGTTCCACCCGTCCAAACGCGGACACTACCGAGATTCTAAGAGGAAAAACCAGGCAATGAGCTGTACTCGGAACCCAGCACGAGTATTTATTCAGAAAACTGACACGGGCCCTCTGGCAAAAGAGTAGGTAGAAAGCACGTAACATTATTAAGCCAGCCCAAGATGTCTTCAGCAGAGACAGAGTATTCTGTAGCCGTTGTCAGACTACTCTTCTTAACCTTAAGCAAGCTACTGTGCAACTTGTTGCAGCTACTTTAGTCAAGCTTCATTAATCACAAGAGACAACTCTTTGAAGATGTTAGGCTTCCACTTAACATGGAATTCAAATCTAAGAAACTAAATCTCTTCTCTTGGCCTCTTGGGTACAGGGCTTACCATGAATTCACCTACATGTACATGCCCGTATATGTATGTGGATTTATTGCAAGTCCCCCTGTTGAAACAATAGTGAATGGCCTTCAAGGGGTAAATAGAGTTGGCTGTATACACGTGTGGGATTTTTTCGTGGTGTACAAGCCGCCCACCTGAATCATTTGCTTTAGGAAAAGGAAGATATGAGTACGGTGGTGTAGAGGACCCGGCCATGCAGACCTGCCGTACTTCGAAAAGGACTTGGTTGCCGTCCTACCGTTCATACCAATGAAGGCCTATCCGAAAGTATCTACCCTCTCAGCACTTGTATTTATAGCAATCAAAGAATAAGAAAAACCAGTCTTATTTCTAAAGTAAAGATTTAATCAGAATACCCTGCCAAGTATTGGTTTTAAGTTTTTAACCTTTTCAAAATCCCTTTCACTCCATTAGAATTCGTGATTGAAGAGAAAAACCTCTTGAAAATGAGCTTCGAGATCTTCACCTACACGTGTGTGTTCACCCTGAGCTCAGTCCCAAGACATACATTTTTTTATCTAAGTGCTCGAAATGTGGATTGTCAGAGATTGCAGACAGACTGACTGACAGTTAATGAACTCACTTCCGCGACAGTTTCTTCGTCATGCCGCTGATAATTACTTGCAGCCATGCCTGACTATGTTAGCTGCAGAGATCGAAGACTTAGTAGAAGAGTTGATCAATGATGGTATCTAAGCTTACCGTATTTGCCGGAATCTCCATGTAACATATCTGATGTACCGTTACCTACGTGCTCACACCAGCTAACAAACCAAGGGCGATGGAAACAAGTGCTGGCACGCATGCATGCAGAAACTCTTTCTCAAAAACTTTAAAAAAAATCTTCCAACGTGTGTGCTGCAATGACACCATTCATCAAATGATCCATCATGTCTGATAACATTCATTTCTTTAAGTTGAGCTATACGTCCATTTTCGTAACGTACTGCACGTATTTTCAGTGCCGTGCCCCAGAAAAGTAGCTTTAGATCTCCCGGTCCCTGCTGAGCGGTGTCCACAAATGTGCGAGAGTATAGAAAGATCTACCCTCAAAGTTCGTGGCCAACACCATATTAGGTAAATTGGGAAAAACGGAGGTACCATTTTGTACTCCATCTTAATCTTTCCTATAGCTCAAAGTTGAAAATTATTTGAAATTCTTGTAAACAATCGTTAAGACTTCAATTTTGTACAAAAATTGTATGCTTTTTCATTTGTAGCATGCTGAATTGTAAATAGTGAAAATCCCAGAATGTACTCTTTTTCCTAATTTACCTAATGAGCTAAATAAATTAAGAGAATCAAGCTTGGAACTACTGCTAGTATGCTAGTATGCTGCTAAGTAGATTTAATCATTCCGAAGCAGATGATCATCTCTCCAATGTTACATTTAACTATAAACAGGTTGACTTTCCAAAGTCCATGAGCAATAGTTTTTAAGCTATTTTGGTTTTGGAAACATTAGAAGGTACTTGCAGAACAAGACCGAGATACTTATTATGAAACATTGAGAGATTTGTCCAAATAAAAAAAACATTCAAGAAAGTTAGGAAATATGTATGCAAATTGTTGGGAAATCTCCCGAACACACAGATGAGTAATCTATCAGTAGTTTAAGGTGTCATCAAATAAAACAAGTATTTCTTAATGTATTTGGCTAAGTGATGAAGGAAAGGGTCGTCAAGTTATAGTACGACTTGTTCACGATTGCAATTTAACACCTCGTAATCCTCGCTGAAGACTCCAAGTTTGAAACATGGCATGATTAAAAGAACGCCATATTCGTTAAATTGGGAAAATTGGTACAAAGTGGGACTTTTGAAGGACTGATTAAGTTCCAACGTTTTTTTGGTACACGTGGCCTCTCTTGAGAAGAGGAATTTGCAAGGGAAAAAATCTTAGTGGCTCAGATTGAATCTAATACCTTCGAATGTAGTTTAAGGTGGCTATTTTGGATTAAGGTGAGGTACAAAATGGTACCCAATATTTTCCCAATTTAATGAATACGGCGTTAAAGATGCTTTTTCTTCTGTTCTCACATTCTTGCCTACCTGGTGATAACTGATCACCTTGATCACCTGTCTAGCTAGAACATACGGCAAATCCGGTAAATTCAGGCAAATACTTGACAAATACTGGCAACTTCTCTGGAAAGTTCGTTTTCTCCGAAAGAGATGAAACAGTATAGATAATATGTGTATCTCTGACTTCCCTAGTTCTTCACTTTAGACCTCTGTCAATGCTTACTGTTAGTCGCAGGCTGTACTTGCAAGATTCAGAAACATCCAAAAAGCAGTGAGCGACCAGAACAGTATCACAATGTCGTCGTGAATTGCGAGGTAGACACTAGACAGGGCCAGGGTTGAAACGACGCGCTTTTAGCTGTACATCAGTTTGATAGAATGGCCTTGAAATAATCGCCTCTCCCTCTGGCACTGACAAAAGTTTTCCATTGTAGTTTCGTGGGGCCTGGTAATCAGACAAACAGGGTTAAGTCAATCAGGTACAGAGAGTAGTACGATTCGTGGTACTACCAGTCTGCGTCAGCAACAACTGAAGGAACTAAAGCGGTTCATTTATTTACTAGAAAATGGACGCTCCATGAGGCTGTCAGTGTGGCATGACTCTGGCCAGGGTTTTTTTCTTTTGGTTTTGGACTGGCAGCTTCTTAGGCCACATGGTAATTTTCAATGGTGCAGATATGGTCATAGGATTTTTTTAGTGAGCTTGTTGATTGTGGCCAAATTTTTCTAAAATATAAAACTAGCATTGCAAGAATGAAATTTATGGAAACGTGGGTTACAAAACTCAAAAAATTATAATAAAAGAGGCATTATCTCAAAGAAACTTAAGGGCGGCTTGATTCTCAAATAATATGGCGATCATGTTGTATTTTGTTTAAGTTTCTAATTGATTGACTACAAACAACAACACTTCTTTTTCTAATGCGTGACATGCATTTAGATTTGAAACATTGAGTGACATCTGGCAGCAAGATGCTGTTTTTTCTTCTTTTTTTGTATATATGCCTGTAGTTTGAATTTTTTTTTGTAACGCCTAAAGAAAACCCTGACTCTGGCTTCTAGCGAGCGGCCGAGCGCTGTACGAACCTTCAATAAAGGTAAAGTGGTAAACCCCATGAGCTGCCACTGTGGTTTCAAGGAGCACCGCTTTCATTGCTCGTGCCTCCAACTCTGAATCCCTCTCTTTTCAAGATGCCTTGTACGTGAGGCCTTTGACGATTAAGGTAGCGTGCTCATAAACCGTCCATCTAAGGGTTGAAACTGAATTTTGGGGAGGTGAAACTTCTTGAACTATTTTTCAGTAAATTTTTCTTGAAAGACAAGAAAAATTGACATCTAATCCAAGTTATTTCATATTTTTTGAAGCTTTGTGAAATTAGTTATGAAATTTTGAAATGAAAAAATCATTAGTCTCAAAACCACTCACCTCCTTAAATGTATACTTCTTATACATTTTGAAAACCTATGAAAAAAATCATGTAACGCAAGGGTACATTTGAAAAGGTGGGCTGTTTTAATGCCTGGACTGTTTATGAGCAGACTACGTTATCTGCCTTCCGGATGCCTCTTTTCTTTGGAAAAATTGGAGTTTAATTAGGATGGTTGTGAGGATTTGTTTTCTGTGGGTTTCTGTGGTTTTCTGTGGCTGGTGCTTGCTGGACCAGACGTCGAGACATGCAGCGTGTCAGATTCCGTAGTAAGTGCCTGTGTAAGTAAACACTAGTCTCCAAAGTGGAGTGGATCTTCATAACATAAGGTAGGAGGCTCATGAATGGATCATGTAAGGACTGAAACTGAATTTCGGGAGGTGAAACTTCTTGAACTATTTTTCAGTAAATTTTCCTTGAAAGACAAGAGGAATTGACAACTAATCCAAGTTGTTTCATGTTTATTGAAGTTTTTGAGAATTAATTATGAAATTTTGAAGTTGAAACAACATAGGGCTCTCTTCAGATGCACATCATATGTACATTGTTGAAACCTATGAAAAACAACATGTATAACAACAGTAATTTGAGAAGGTGATCCATTATAGAGCCTGAGCCAAATTAGAGCCTCCCACCTTAAAACAAAAGTAGTTTTCAGAAATCTGGCATAAAGTCTAATAAATCTTGTGCCCTCCAAAAAAAAAGTTGTATCTACAGAAAAGCTGTGTGTTCTTCAGTGTTGAATGTAATGATTTTTAGAACATTAAGGAGTGTTTTTTAAGCAAGTTGAGCTCATTGAGAATCTCATGTTTGGGATTTTTTGGCAAAAGCAGTTTGTAGTGCAGATATTTAATGAAAATGAGAGTTATGGAAATTGCTAAAGCCACCACAGTTTTTACTAGATCCACCACATGGGCCACCTAAGCCACCACACCACAAGCCCCACCCTAGACCCCACCCCACTCATTTTCATCTGGCTTTTTAATCCAAGTACCAAAAAATAAAAAAATTAAATTGGTTTTTGACCGATTGATTTCATTTTCACTCAACTTTTTTCACATTTCATTTGGCTGACTTTTAATTGCTTCTCAACTCTCCCCGTACATTAATTAGAAGTTCCTTAAAGAAGAAAAAAAGGGAATTCATTAGCAAAATTTTGAACCCTCCACAAGGCCCTTAAAATTGACACTCTTAACATTTATTGAGCCTAGGCCGGGTACATTAGAAGCATGTGAGAACTTGTGTGAAGTGTCTCTACCTTGTATGACTCTCCCATTGTACCACAAAAACTATGAATAGAAAATGGTAATTTAGTACTATGTCACAATTCTTTAATTATTCTCCTACTATTGTACACAATCATAACTAAATGTTACCCTCACAAGTACTAGGTTGAAGATTTTCATATAGAGAAAAAGGACCATGGTAATATGTACATGTAATTGTGACACCCAATGAAAATTGGACATGCCAATGTGAGCCATGATTGTACTCAAAGGCATAGTAGGGTATAAGGAATTTTTGTTATCCCAAAGTACAAATTAAAACAATTAACCCCTAAAGGACCACTTGTCCGTTCAACGGACAAATGGGATTTCAGGTAGGTACCTACAGCCTCAATTTTTGTCGTGATTTTTTGAAACTTTTTTGAAGATAGAAAAACACATTAGCTTTTGGGGAATCTAATTTTTATTCCAATTAATGCCAGGGAGCAAAAGTTAAGCCCAAATAAGCACAAATTTGGAGACTCTAAGCAGCAAAAAAAATTCTTATAAAAACTTGTAAATTTTTTTTGCTCATAGGTTATATCTTTGTCTATATTTGAAGCTTTGATTCATTCCATTTGGACTAGTTATGAGAAAGTTATGGACAATCTTGTTTTTTGGGCAACTCAAGCATCTTCTTGAAAAAATAACTTATAAACTTCACTTTTGAATGCAAGCTTAACATTTTTTCAAAAGAAATTGTTGGAGAGGGTGAAGTTTGCTTTCTAGAACAATCTCACCATTGGGATTATTGTGTTTCAATTCCATTGCAGGGTTATCAGCAATTTAAGTTTTTGTTCAATCTCATACCTTCTTCTACCTTATGTTTTTTTTTAAGAATGAAAATTAATTTTTTTTGTTATTCTTTTTTTCCCAAGATTACCCACTCAACTTCCCACCATGAAAAAAAAGAATTCCAAACTCTATGGTGCAAAAGTTTTAAGTTAAAAAAGTTCAAAGTCAAATAATCTAGTTAGGCAAGGTGCAAAAAAAGCTATTTTTTACACTTTAAACGCAAATATCTTGCAATTTGTGTTGTCAAAGTTCTTGAGTTTTGTATGACACACTCCCATACTAGTCTAGTACAAGATCCTACGGTCAAATATGTAAAAAGATTAATTTTCAAACTTTTTTACTCTTTGCCATAGAAGTGGCAATTTTGAGTATCTTTTGACAAAATAAAGGCCATGGTCCTTTAGGGGTTAAGGAGACCCCTTGAAAGGGGTTGTTAGAGGCCTTGTGGAGGGCTCATATTTTTGCTAATGGATGCGGGCACACCCAGGTTTTGATATTTGCACACCCTTTGGGGTAAATTTAGATTTTTATCATCAAAAAGATGAATTTGAAAACTTTGAATTCAGATTTGGACTTAGAGACCTTAATTCAGTCTAGAGCCCTAAAGGAGGTTACAATTGAATAACATCCAATGTAAAAGCTTAGCTAAGGGGAAAAGTATTACTTTTACTTTTGTTTGTTTAAAGAAACTAGGCCTTTACATTGGATGTTATTCAATTGTAACCTCCTTTAGGGCTCTAGACTAAATCAAGGTCTCTAAGTTCAAATCTAAATTCAAAGTTTTCAAATTCAGCTTTTTGATGGTAAAAATCTAAAATTTATCCCAAGAGGTATGCAAATATCAAACCCCGGGCGTGCCCACATCAATTCCCTTTTTTTTCTTTAAGGAACTTCTAAATAATGTACAGGGAGAGTTGAGAAGCAATTAAAAGTCAGCCAAATGAAATGTGAAAAAGTTGAGTGAAAATGAAATCAATCGGTCAAAAACCAATTTAATTTTTTATTTTCTAGTGCTTGGATTAAAAAGCCAGATGAAAATGAGTGGGGTGGGGTCTGGGGTGGGGCTTGTGGTGTGGTGGCTTGGGTGGGACCTCTAGTGTGTTGGCTCAAGTGGGCCATGTGGTGGATTTAGCAATTCCCAAGAGTTATTAGGGGTAGTCAGAGTTGGTCTGAGATTGAAATTTCCGTGAAGATTGAGAAATGGTTGAGTGAATGTAGGAGCCAATGGAAGCACTTTTGCATGGAAGGAGGTGTGACACCCCTTTTGTGGGTGATAGAGAATGAAGAATGAAGAATTGAGAATGTTTATTTAGAGGAAGGCAACACGGCCACCGATTGGAGGAGCAAAAAATGCAAGGGTGAAAAGCAACTCACGAACAAGTAAACAGTGGACCATGGTAAGAATTATCACACAAATGATATTCTCATGCCATTTTCTCCATGCTTGGGGGACAAGAATTTTTTTTCTCCATCTTCACGGAAACGACCTTGCACCACTCGCGGGTAGCGCAACACGTCAGATTTCTGTGAAGATTGAGAACTGCAAAATCCAACTGCGATTACCCCTATTGTATGTAAGGCAGACGGTTAAAAAGATGCTTTTGAGACGGATATATAGGTTATGAATACTAATAAAAGGGTTGTTGGAAGATACACTCATACACCTGCCCAAAAGGGTAATACTCGAGAGTTGTGAGCTTTTGGAAAATAAATGAAAAATGTAGATAAATGGTCTGTAGATGTAGAGCTTCAAGGTTATTTTGTTTTGAAGATTTTGGGTCTAGACAAAAAATAAAATAATACTCTAATTGTTATGTCCTAAGTGCAATCTGAAAGGCCTTTCAGGAGGCCATCAAAAATCCAAAAAGGTTAGTCCACGTAGAAATACCGTTTACACAGGAATGGTTGTCCCAATTCTGTATCTTAGGTAGTAGGGATGGTGTCTATCACTATATCTCGTCCTCTTTTTTTCACAAATTTTCACAATTAATGAAATTGTCAAAGGCGGGCCCAGGGACGTGACCCCCATAAAGCCTACAAAGGAGTCCTGAAATTGATTAATGATCTTTTCTATAAAAATTTATACTTTGACTTTTTTAGAAAATAAGAAAAACGCTTAAAAATGAAGGAACATGACAATGGAAAATTCTTTAACGAAGAATTTGCTCAAAAAGATTTCAGAGAAGATCATTTCTTAATAGTATCTAGAAATACATATGTAAGGAAGTGTGTATTGCACATATATAGAAAGCATGAATATTATATATTTATATGTTTATTCTACATTGAAGGCATATGTCAGGTGAAGAATACATCTTCAAAATTTGACATTGAAATTCTTAATTTTGGAATCTCAAGTTTTTAGATTTTTAGTTGTGGACTTGTGGTAGTGATAACTTTAAACTTTTTAACACAATAAATATTTCAAATCTTATCAAAAGCTATGGATTGTAATTAGAAATGTAACATTGGATGTCATGTTAGGTAAATTGGGAAAAACAGAGGAACCATTTTGTACTCCACCTTAATCCCACATCATTAAATGTAGGCATAGCTAGCTATTGCTCAAAAGTTGTAATCATTGAAGTTCTTGGAGGCAATCATTGAGACTTCACCATTGTACAAGAAAGTGTAGGCTTGTTTTTTTGTGATTTGTTAATATATACATGATGGCAAAAATAGTAAAAGTCCCAAAATGTAGTGTTTTTCCCAATTTATTAATACATTGTTATCCACTTTCAATGTGAATCTTAACTATGTTGAATGAACTTCAAAAAACATGGTATAATTGTATAAGATATTCTGAAGTTTGAATATGCAACATGTGACATTAAAACGCACAAAATGGAGTAAGTGTTTCTTGCATTAGCACTAAATTGCCACATAGTCATTATTGAAGTGCTTACAAGTTTTAAAACAAGGTAGCAATGACAGGAATTGGAGCATTTAGGTATTCATTGACTACACTTTTGAGACCTCATTTTATTTGAAGTTTTTCAATTTCATGAAATATCATAGTATTATTTAAAAAAGAAAAAGTAGGTGCTTAGATATTCAACCATTGAAAGTAAATGAAATTTTGAAATACAAATAGAGTAGAGACGGTACACAAGAATCATGTATTTAAAGAACATGTCAAACAACTATAATAATCAACAATGAAAAAGTCTCTAACATAAATTTCAAATGATTTTCACAATAAGTTGTCATTTCTAGGGTACTAGAAAATTTTGGGTTTTTTGGATGAATTTAAACAACACCTTGATGCCATGTGAGTTAGTGGAGTTGGTATCTAGGCTTGAACCATAGTGTAGACTCTAAAGCCTCTTTGCAATTGGTTCAAGAGGTTAGAGACTCATAAAGTTTGGCCACTAAAAGCTTTAAATTGAAATTATATAGTGAGCATTAACTTTGGTTATTCATGTAAAGAACTTCAATAGTAAACAACTAAATGATCAACAATTGTAATTTGAAAGGTGAAAGATGCACAATTTTAAAATTCCTCATTTTTGTTGTCAGTCCACTTTTCATATGTGGAGTTCAAATGCATATTCAAAAAAACTTGTATAAAGATGCTCACAACTTGTTGTTCTTAATTTATGGAAGATTTTTAATAATTTTATATATAAATAAAATACAAAATGTTGGTAATTTATTCTCGAAAATCTTTTTAGTTTAGAACACTTCAAAAAGATGTGACCTCTCAAAGCCAATGTTTCAAAGACATGCTATAAACTTAAAGATGTTTTCTACATAACCTTTCAATAAGAGTGTTTAGAAAGTTTTTAGGTATTGTCTAACACTTTTTAAAAAGTGCAATGATAAAATGAGTCTTAGATTCATAGTAATGTATTTAAACCTAATTTAAGGTTTTGCTTTCCTTTTAAACCACAATGGCCATATGGCATATGAACATTGCAAGGAATATTTTCTTCATTTGTTGATGGTCTTGGGTGGCTTTCATCAATTCAATAATATCATTATTCAAATTTTATTCTCCAACTTTGCAAAATGTATTGGAACTTTGGAGACTTTGCAAGCACATGGAAGTTGCAATTTTTGTTTATATAACTAGTGCATGAATATTGTGTACCCTTGACCCCCAAGGGTACATTCATACCAAGGGTGATGAGAATATAAGGTATTAAACATTGCAAGTTTCAAAAGAACTTTAAATATAATCCATGTGACAATAAATTATCCTACATAGTTGAAAACTCATTCACATAAAAAGGAAAAGACAACTTTCAAATGATTGAGCACAAAAAAAACACCCCCATCTTTCAAGTGGGGTTTACATACCCTCACTACTCCCTTCCAACATTTACATATAAAGATTGTAATACAATGGGAGCAAACTATTACCTTCATAATGCCTAAGTTTAAAATATAACCCACATGCCATATCACATGACATTCATTAGACTAGGAATAAAACTAGAAACCTTGGTACAAACATAAAATAAGAGTTTGAAGTCTCAAGTTGTTTGATATTTTAACCCTCTAATATGAATGTACCAGCTTAAATGTCAACCCTTAGTCCCAAGAGAGATGGGGTTTTAGTTTGTATTTGAAAACCTCTTACATCCAAGGGTTACGTAAAAGCTACTTGTACTTATTGGAATATTGAGGTCATGAAAAATAAGAACACATACATGTTTACTATCCAATTAGGAAGTTTTTTGTTTGGCTGATTTTTGTTAGCTCAATTTCACACAAGGTACTTTAATCTCTCACCGCCCATGGTATCACAAAATACAAACATGGCAATTGGCAAGGGGTTAACACTAAAAAAATTGGGTGAGTTGATGGATGAGATTGCCCAACCACTCTCAAAAAAATATTACTATTTGAATGAGAATTGTTTATTGTAGCCAATTTTATAAATGAATAAGCACCTACGTTTGGATGATTTTATCCTACTTTGCCTTATCTTCAAGCATTAAAGGGTGTTTGAGGCTTGACCTATGGAAATTGCTAAAAAAAAATTTAAAAAAAAAAAAACATTTGTGCCTAGTTGTTGCTCACCTAGCCCCACTATCCCTTCATATTTGGCAATAAATTAATGATAGGTTTATTCCACCACTAAATTAAAGGTATTGTGCAAATTGCTCCCTTGGGGCTACTATTTTTCCTTTGGATTTTGTTGCCATGGCAATGATTTACCTTTGAAAATGTGCAGCAAAAAAATTGTTTTGGAGCTACCATACAATAAGAGTCAAAACTGTCTCTAAGTTCAAGAAGGTTGCAATCCTTGCATGTTATTGGTTGAATATCTGCATTTAGTCTATGAACCATTAAAGTGGGTGATAAAGGTTGTTGTGGAGCCAAAGATGTCTCAATCATCACTTCTCATGATGGGGCGTCTATGAACCATTAGAGTGGGTGGCAGAGGTTGTTGTGGAGCCAAAGATGTCTCAATCATCACTTCTCATGATGGGGCTGCACATGAAACATAAACGCTTGATAATTGAGGTGAAGGTATGTTCCAAGATTCACTCTAACTTGCTCCCTATGAATTTGAATTTTTCTTGTGGATTTTGCCATGAGGGTTAATTGCATTAGGCAAATTTTAGCAAAATTGATCTAAGGCTATCATACACTAGGAGTCAAGGAGCTGTAGAAATCCAAGAAGGTTGCAATCCTTGCACATTATTGGTTGCATTTTTACACTTAGTCTATGAGCCTTTAAAGTGGGCGGCAAGGTTGTCTTGGAGCATAAGAGGTCTCAATCATCACTTTTCATGGTGGGATTGTCCATAAAAGAAAAGCTTGATAAACTATATGAAGTTCCACTTCAATTTGCTCCCCATGGATTTGTGTTTTTTCTTTGGATTCTTTTGCATAGGGGTTAGTTGCATTAAGTAGAGTTCATCAAAGTTGGTTTGGAGCTACCATACACTAAAAATCAAGGCTGTGTGGGAGTCATAGAAGTTTGCAATCTTTGCCTACTATTGGTTGAATTTCTACAATTAATTTTTAGACTTTTATGGTGGACATCAAGGTTGTCTTAGAGATGGAGATGTTGCAATGTCACTTTTTATGTTCAAGCCACACAAAAAAAAAACTTGATAAACAAATTCAAGATGTGCTCCAACTTGCTCCCAAGAGGTTTGTGTTTTTTCCTCAATATTTTTGCCATGAGAATTAGTTGCATTGGGTCAATTCTAGCACAATTGATTTGGAGCTACTACATTCTAGGAGTAAAGCAAAGTGTGACCCCAAGAAGGTTGCAATCCTTGCACATCAGATCTAAATTTCTACAATTAGTCCTTGGACCTTTGGAGTGGGTAGCAAGGTTGTCTTGGAGCCCAAGGGATTGTAATTGTCAATTTTTTATATTGGGAGTATACAAACACTTGAAGTTATTAGGATTTCATGTGCTTCAAAGAATGGAAAATTGGGCCATAGAGGAATTGTCTTTTGACATCATGATTGTATAGAGTTAAAGCATGTTTTTCTTCAAATTTATGTTCACTCAAAGTTTCCTTTACATGTATCTTTGATTATGTGATTTTTCCAAAGCATATTTTGAAGCTTGTGTCACTTCTTCCCATATAGTGAGCCCACAAGAGTTGTGGAGCCCTTCTTGAGAATCAAATAAATAAGGAATTTAATGTTTTTCATACAACACATCTATTTTGGCCATTCAAGGTGTATTTATTTTAAACATTAATTCTAGAAATTTTTGTGAATGACACAATTTTTTTGGTTGTATAAGTTGAAGGTGCAACTTAATTATTTGTACAACTCAAAAGTGAAATGTATTTACAATTTCTAGTTAACCCACAAAGAATTCTCTTGACTCCAATTCTTGAGGGGATTACACCCCCTTACGCATGGATATCACGTGCGATAATGGGGTATTTAAAGGGGGGGTATTTATCTTCTTTAAGGCAAACTTTTCCTCCCTATTTTTAGATAAAAAGCTACTTTTATGTATTTTAGGGTACCCTATGTTTATTTCTAAATAGTTAGGGAGCCTAGTTTTTGGCACCCTGTTTTCTTTAGGAATTGCAAAGTACCAAAACCTAGCACAAGAATGCAACATAGTTTCTACCCTAAATCTTGATTTTCCAAGTGGAATATTGCAAAACAGAACTAAACCCTAACTCTAGCATCCACCACTATTATCCTCTTGCAACTTGCACCAAATTTTAAACACCAAAAGAACCCTAAATTACTTCCAAACAATCATACAAATTCAAATTGTAAACCCTAAGCAAACCCTACAAAAGTAAAACAAAAACATCAAAACTCTTAAACACCCTAAATCGCTTCTATGATACTTGCAAAATGCGTCAAGAGGTCAATTTTGATAAGAAGATTACACAAAAACCATGAATTGTAAAGCGCTCAAAACTGCCATTTTCATGCTTGTAGTAAGCACAGTGAACACAAATCTAAAAGCAATAAGCACGGTGAACACAAATCCAAAAGGACATTAACACAAATAGCAAAAAGTAGAAAGCGCCACTTCAACATTTGCAGTATGTGCAATTAGAGAATATAAGAACAAAAATAATACTTAAGCTTACAACACAAAAGCAAACTAAATTGCATGCAGGAATCCAGAGTGCCTGAACCCTTAGCAACATTAGGAACTTGAAGTGCATGCAAGAATCCAAAGACCTCAAACCCTTACCAACAGTAGATTATTGGTGTTTCTAGAGTTTTCAACCCTTTTCCCGCTGACAATGCTAGCATCCTTGCCACATGTCCAATGAAACCCTAAACCCTAAAAGATTTCTCTCCACTACATTCAAAAGTTGGATAGAAAGTGCAATATTTTTCATCCAAATTGGTCATACAATTATAATCAAACTCATCCTACTAAGCGCTTTTAGGGAGACCCTATTTTCCTTGCCCTATTTTCCTTGCCCTATTTTTTTCTACAATATACTAAAGTGCCCAAGGTATTATTCACTACCCTATTTTATATATAATGAAGCAAGAGAAATGTTTTCAATGCTATGGTAGATCTAACAAAAGTATAAAATTTATCTCCAATGAATAAAGTTGACTCTATTTTTTTTATCTCACCTAGTTTTCTAAAATTTCAATGGTCACCCCCCAGAGCTCTAGTTGATTTATTTTTTTTCTCTCTTTGTTTCCATGCTAAGTGATTATATTTCTTATATATTTTTATACTATTTTTTGTTTCTCTATTTTATTTGTTTCAAAGATGAGACATATGTGGTGCTCAATGTCAATATAATTGGACAAGGTGTGTAGAAACACTGTCTAAAAATGTGAATTGGAGCTCTTCCTTCACTTTCATCCCTAAAAGTCCTTGTTGTAGAATGGTATGGTTTATCTTCAAGGATTTCTATCAATCCACAAGTTATGTGCATAGTTCATGGTAGTTTTAAATAAGAATCCTACTTTTTACATGTAAATTTTTTTCCGACAAAGAATTACTTATTGCATTGAACAAATAAAGTTTCCTAATTAATTTTGGAAGCAATAACTATAAAGTCCTTTTACATATCAACTCAATAAAAAATATCCCAGATAAACATGTATTGTAGATCAAATTGGGGATTAAAATTCACCTTTGGAAAGAGCTAAAAATTAATTCTTATTGATGGTCAAGCATTATCATCTAGCAGTTGGTTCAAATCTCATTTCAAAACAATCGGAGAATATTCTTAAATATCAGTTAGGCTAACTATAAAAACCCTATAAGTGGATTCATCAATAAAGTCACAACTGAAAATGGTAGCTTTGCTTTGAAAAAAAGTTTCAAGCAATTATGGCTCCAAAGATTAAAAAAACAAATGGAGAGGTCTCCCTATTATCATAGTCAATATGTTATCCAACCATTAATGGATGGAAAACCATGGTCAAATTTACAAAAGGTTGACAAAAATTGTGACTTAATTTAAAATATAATGTAAATTAAGTCACAATCTTTGTCAACGTTTTATAAATTTGACCATGGTTTTCTTGTAGTGATTACACATCTTTATATGATTGCTATTCAATCATATTTAAAAACATTAATTTCTCAAAAGTTTGCCAATGGTTATCATGCTATTAATTTGTATGAAATCGTTCCTTTCCATAACACAAAAAAATTATATAATGTGAACAAGTTATTGAGCTTTTGATTGGACAATACTATTTCTTTTCTTCAAAGGCTTCGTGGATTCATTAGGCCGAGTATTTGTAGAAGGAGTTTGCGGTGGTGTTCTTATAGGCGACACATCTCGTTTGTTCTACGTACGTCAGAAACAACACAAAAATTAGTCACTTTTTAATTTTAAAATTTAAGTGAAGGTAAAATACAATAGATTAATACTTTCATTTAGATACACATTTTTAAAAATTAAATTAGAAATAATGAAACATGTATATCACTATCGCTATTGAAAATATTTAAGAAAACCTGTAAAGAATAAATTTCTAGTATCTAGATTGAACTGCATTGTAAAAATTCAAAATTCGTTATTAACACCTAAATTTCTAATTTCTAATATACATCATTTAGTGTCAAGCATTGGTTTATGTTCAACACCAAAAATTTAAAATTCAAGTAAGGGAAAGAGAAAAAAGTATGGAAAGGGAGGGTGAAAAGTCATTGAAAATTAAGAGACACCATGTGAAGTGTAGGTAAGGCGTGTACTTGTTCAATTGAAATACAAAGAAAACAATTGTTTTACTTCAATTTTGATGTTTCACTATATGCATATGCATATGCATATACATATACATATGCATATACATATACATATACATATACATATACATATACATATACATATACATATACATACATACACACAAAATCTTTCAAGTATTAAAACCTTAAATGATCAACCACGTTAATTTAGTTGTAAATGCAAGTAATCGACGGTTACCAATGAGAATATCCGCTCAGCTGAGAGCATGGATAAAAAACTACGTGGCATTTGGTTTGTTGGTACTTGAGGTCCCCGGGTGGGACTTAATCTTTCCAAATCATGACTACAAGACCTGTATATTTATTTATAGTGTATTGAAACCTATACATAGACTACAAAAAACTGACAATGTAATTATTTTAACTTGAAAAAATCTTACACAACGTAATAAAATAATTATACCATAAGAAATTTCGTTTTACATATCTTGAAAAGTATGACTTTGTAAACAGGATATATTATGATAGTTTTTATAATAATATTAGACTAGTCCTAAATTTATTACCAACTTACATGCATTTAAAACCCAATATGGGTTTACCAGACAACATTGCATTTTCCATGGCTTTAAGCTCTTTCACAATTTTTGCTAAGGACTGGAAAAGTAAAATTACAAGTATATTAGAAGTGGAATTTCCGTATTCTTTACATATGAACTTACTAACTTTTCATAGCATGAGTAGTTAGTTATATAATGCAATGATCACTGTATTTGATTTATTTTATGTTAAAAAATAGTAGTAGAAAGCACTTGAAATAATACATGTCACCTGAAAATCAATTTTGTCAACTTTGTTTTGTTCTAAGTTATCAATTAGGATCAAATAGTTCTCCAATTCCGAGGACATTTTTTCAACTTCTAACACCAATCGCTTTAATACTGCAACATTCTCCTTCGGCTCCAATTTTTTTGCATTAATAGCATCCTATATAACAAAAATTGAATTAAAATTTGAGAAAATGCTAGAAAAATAAATGAAAATAACGAGCTAGTATCAATATTCTATTTCAAAAATCAAACCATGCATTTGAATAGAATTATTGATAACATAACCATAATTGTACAAATAGTCCATCATTTTGTAATTTTGTGAAGATGATAATGTTTTTCAAATTTTTACTTAGATTAGTTTTGCACCTTTAGTTTTATAGATAACAACACAACATGAAATGGAGGTTACGGAGGTTTTTCTTTTTCAAAAATGTCTTTTTCTTCTTTTACCAAATTCGAATTATCAAGAAATCGAATCTTTAAAAGAAAAAAAGATGAACTTAAAGAAACTTTGTATATGACTGTAGATTTGTAGATGAAGACAATAATTACCGAGGTTATCAATGTTAATACAACACTAATCCAAACGACACTCACAGTCTCTCATATTAATTATCCAGCCAACTACATCCAAATTTTTTTATTCACAAAAATAATCCTGTGTTTAAAATCCAAGTTATTGGTATTTGATATTAGTTTTCTATATAGCATTTTCTTAAAATCTAAAAAACCGAATACTGTTGCCATTACACTTGATGTTTTTACAATTGAGATTTCAATCAAACTGTCTCGTAGAGGACCAACTGGCCCCTTAGTGGACAAATGGATTTTGGGCACGTAACTAAGGTAGGAGTAGGCCTCTCACAATTAGTGTCCCCATCCCCAATACTTACTTGTGTCAGTGATGTTAGTGATTGACAATTAAAAAAGTTTGGATATGGGTGACAAAGTGATGGTTTTGGGTGACTGGCATGACAGTTTTGAGTACCCCATCCCACTATTTAAGAACTCCCTAAATGAGTATAATGAGTGTATGAGCACACTAAAGACATCTCCTACACACAAATGTACATTTTCAATGATTTAGGACTTTGAAAAATCTTTGTGAACAAATGCTTGCAATTGGAACTTTCAAGTTGATATTAATATTTCTGATTTCCTCTTCCTAACTTAACACTATTTTTTTCAAAGTTTATCAACTAATTTTCCTACTCAAAAATCCTTAGTTTCATGTTTATGTGTTCTCCTACCTTATAGCTAAACTAGTATTTGTGATTTTTTGAAATTTTTATTGAAGGTGGGGAATTTAAAAATCTACATGTGCATCTAACTTTTTCTTCATTCCAACATTCAACAAAGAAGTTATCAAGAATTTTCCAAAACTAGGGGAGAAGTGGTAGTTTGGGCAAAGCCTCTCCTTTGTAAGTGGGTGTTGACTCCAAAGAGGGTCAGCCCTTGTGGGGACAAGGTGAGGACACTTGGACAAAGGGGAGTGGAGTGGAACGGGGGCCCTTCTTGGGAAACTCTCAACCCTCCATTCCTTTTGATCCTTGTAAAATTTGGTACTCTAACGTTTTGAGCAATTTGTACATTTGTTTTTTGACTTTTTTTTCCAAATTGTAGTAGACTAAGGTTCCTTGATTTTCACTGTCTGGATCAAAGTAATTCAGATTTCTAAAATTTACATAAATACTCCAATTTTGCCTAGTGTATTGGCAAATCTCATGACCTTCTAACATTCAAAGATTTTTGAAGTATATTGTACATTTCCATTTCGTTTGAAAAGTTTCCACACATACCTAGCTTGGTTTCTACATGAAGAAATAAAACTTCCACTTTGTGTAGAGCAATCTTTGCTATAAGAATGGTCAAGGGCTTCTGAAATTTTTGGGTAGGAAGGAAAAAAACCTTTTCTTCACTTCAAATGTCAATATCTCACTCATTTTCATCTGAAATAAGCTGATTTTTTCCCCGCCCATTGGTACATTCCATAGTCTAGGGCAAGATCTCATGATTGTGTTTTCAAAAAAAACTTTTTATCGTACCTTTCTACTCATTCCCCAAAAAGTGGCAGTTTTCAGTGACTCTCACAAGAAAAGGGAGGGGTTAACTAAAAAGAAAAATAAAAGAGTGACAATTTTAGGGATTATAATAATGGAAATCATTGCACACAAGGCCAAAACAGTCTTACACATAGAAAGTACTAAAAAACTGCCAAAATTTTCAAAAATCGTGCACGTTTCTGCAACACTATTCCGATGCAAAATGTACTTAACTCCCTGACATAATTAAAACTTAGTGCTTACATGTATTAACATAAATACATAAGAAATTGTGGTGCGTTTCTATACAGATAAATGAAAATTTGCAATGTGTGCTAAAACGGATTCACGGAAATTTGCAATATATTTCAAAGTATAACTTTGAAAAAGGCTTCAAACCAAGTACAATGTCATATCTAATTGGATAGTGCGAAGTTCAAAAATAAGATTTTTTTAAAATCTTGAAGCATATTCAAAACATCGGAAGATATCTCATGTTTGGCAATTGGCTTACATATGCGAAGATATTTGATTTTTTGTCATTCAAGAGATTGCCCAATGTTCAAGCTCAAATTAGGAAAATGTTTTGAATGTTTTGCATAGTCTAAAATTAAATGAAAATTTCAAAACGTCCATAATTACATGGATGGTCCACATCCAAATGAAAGTGACATTACATGAAAACTTTCCAATATGCCTCAAACCACGTATATTGTCATAGTCAACTAAACATAGAGATTTCAAAGTCCAACTAAAAGAATCCATCATGCAAAACATCGGGAAATCTTTTTTGCATTTGACTTACATATGAGGAGATATTTTGATGTTTTGTTGCCCAATGTTTTGCTAATTAGAAGATATTAGTTGTTGGCTCTTGCTATGCTATGTATTGACCATTAGAATTTTGTTAGAATTTTTATATGTTATACAAAATGTAAAATAAAAATTTCAATAAGTTTTAGAATTGTATCTATGTGATAATATCCTAGAAACTAGAGATTTGATTTTAGAGAGGTCTAGAGGTGATATTACAAAGGTCCATGTGATTATAGTAGTATCAAGATGTGATATTACAAAGGTTAATATGATTATATCTATAATATCATAAAGGCCAGAGATATGATATTACAAAGGTCTTTGTGATTTTAGTAGTACTATTTTGATATTTGGCATAGATTAAAATTAAATGAAAACTTCTAAAAGTTCAAAATGACATGGATTGTCCACATCTAGATTACATAAAAAAATTGCAAATATGTACCTCAAGAACGGCAAGTGTATCATGGTACTTAGAATCCGCCACTACTTGACTTGCTTCTTGAATATTTGTTATGTGAAGGACGGAGGTTTGGCGAGTTGTACTACCAGGACTCCCAAACCGGGAGGATTTCCTACTTGGGGTAGTAGACCGCTTCAAGCTTGCAGAATTAGGGGCAGTTTTGGCATCTGCTTTTGCAGGTGTGGTAAAAACTCCAGAGTTAGTAGTCAACGTTGCAGGCAGAGCAAGGGCCGGGACATTTGGAGGTGCCGACTGAGGTGCCAATTGAGGTGCTGATTGAGGAGCCGAGGGAGGTGCTGAGGGAGGTGCGGAGGGAGGTGGCAAAAGGGGTGTGGGATTAGATGTTTTAGAACCAGTGGATGAGATTCTCCTTTGAGGAGAAGCTTGGGTGTTTGGGGAGGAAGGGAGTGGGGATGTAGGTGGTGAGGTTGGGGATTTGGCACCGGCTGCTGGGGAGTTTGGAGTCAAGAGGGCTGATGGTATGGCTCCTTGGGTAGACATGCTGAGAGCTGGGGATGGTGGGATGTTATCTGGATGAAATTCATCGTCGTGCCCCGACATTATTAGTACTCCTTTTCCAAGTAATCCAACATCTTCAAGTATCTGCATAAAAGCCTCAAGTCTTAAAAATCTTCCTTTCTAATAGTGTTTCGTAAACAGGTTTTCCTTGAATATAATCTCATACAAGCAAGAATTTCTAAATTTCTAAATATAAAAAATAGTACAAAAACTTACATTTATTAATACCTCCAACTAGATTAGAAAATACCCAATATGTATTGTTAAAAAACATGTAAGTACATGGGTAGTATATAAAACTAGCACACTTTGCTTTTCTAAGTAAATTCAGTATTTGCAAGTATTTGCATAAAGTCTGAAATTCTCAATGACATTTATTTCTAACTGTGTTTTGTTAGTGAGTTCTTCCTTGAGTATGTTCTACTACAAGCAAGAGTTCCCAAGTGTTTTAGCCAAACTTTTCTCAATATGGATATTTTAGTCAAAATTGGGCTTGTCATTGCGAACAGTTTTTCTTGTAGTGAATGCATATGCTAACTATGTATTTTTAAAGACTTGGTGTTGTACTAAAACAAGTATTGTCTAATGTCACTTTGTTTAAGATCTTTTGTTGAAATGAGATTTTTTTGTTTTGTGTTTTGATGATGTATGTGTGTACATTATGGAAACATGTTAATTGGCACCTTCTTTTCAATTGAACAAAAAGCATTTCACTTTTCAAATTCTATAAAATTTATAGAAAATGTTACTGAGTTATGAATGATAGAAATGTCAAGTTATAATAGATTCTTTCATACTTCATAAGTTTTTCAATAAACTTTTTTTGTGAAGCATTGGCTCTTTATGGTTTAATGAGTCACAAATTTAGTTAGATTGTGTTTTGAGTTGATTGTCATTGCACTAATTCTTTATGTTTTACAAATCTTTAGTATTGTAAATCTTTAAATCAAGATATTTATTCAATTAAGTTTTGAAAAACAATCAAATCTTAGAGTTTTATGTAATACCTTGGTGTTAAAAAATGATTTTTCCAAATTTTTATTTTAACAATTACAAAACTTTAAGTACAACACTATAAGAAAATTAGATCCATCTTCAAAATTTTGAAAACAATAATGTAAAAACTAGTATAGAATGTTTTTTTGTATTTTTTTGTTTGTGGTTGTAGATGCACTATTTAAAGTTAACTTCAAAATGAGACTAATTTTTGCATATAAACTCACCTTCACCAACATTTTCTCGTGACTTTTTATTGTACTATTTATTTGCTCTTGTATTTTTTCTTGTGCTTGTTGAGCGGCCTAAACAAAAACATCATTTAAAAAATAATACACAAGTCATTTCACAAACTTAGATTATTACAATGTTAGAAATGTGTACTCAAAATGTTATAGTACACAATTAGATATATTCTACAACATTATTTGTATATAGTATTAATAAAAATACCTTACTAGCACCCCCTCCTTCAGCTTGTAGTTTGTCTACTATTTCTCGCAAAGCAAAAAATGCTACATTGTCAGCTTTAGTAGCTAATACAACCTAGACAAACAAAGCAAAAAATTAATTTGAGAAATTAAATCAAACTTCTTGCATTTTGAGTTTATTCCAAATTCCAGATTTTGAATACATTAATTATTTAAAGTTAATAAACATGTTTCATATTCTTATTTTTAATTGAAGAGATGAAATGAATGCAACATTTACATACTCAATCATCTAATTGGAAGATTAAAAAAAACATATCTACTCATTTTATAAATACATTTTTTTGGGAACTGTAAATTTTTTAATAATAAAATATTACGCACCCCCCCCGTAATCCACACTTATCATTGTCATATTGAAAAATAAACTATTCCCTAGAACAAACTTAAAAACTTATCTAAAATTAAAGTGGTTTCAAAAATAATCTATAGAGCGTGGAAAGCCAACACATGTATCCGTACGCACATCTAGTCAAATTGTACAATACACTTTTCTATGTGTATATGAAGTTTATTTTGTCCTTTTTCTTTTCTTTTCTCCTTTTTAATCAATTGTAAGATGATAAAAAAACGCAATCATGTATTTAACTTTCAAACTTTTTTTTGTCTCCACCATGATGGACGTACCAAATATCAAAGTTAAAAAAAAACAAATAAACTTACATACCAAATTACAAATTTTGTCTGTATCAAATTTTATATAGTGCTTGCTTAGCATTTTTATAACATAAAATAAATTGAAGGGTGTTGCAGCTCTGGCTTAGAATAAGATATTCGTTAAATTGGGAAAAATAGTACATTTTGGGACTTATGAAGGTTTAAGGTGATCACCTTAAACTGAGCTCCAGCATTTTTTTGGTACACGTGCCCTCACCTAACGGGAGGAATTTGCGAGGGAAAAAATCTTAGTGGCTTAAACTGAATCTGATACCTTCAAATCTGATTTAAGGTAACTTTTTCAGTTTTAGGTGAAGTACAACTTGGAATTGCGTTTTCCCAATTTAATGAATGTCCTGTTTTAGTGGCTTTGGCCTTGGCACACCAATGAGGTGGTTATGAGTTCAAAAATGGGAGTTGCCAAGGCACTTATTACCTTAGCACACCCAACTTTCACTACAAAAAAAGACGCTTTCTTGACTAAGCACTATGATTACCATGAGTCATTTTGGACAATCCATAATGACTCATTTTGATCATTATGATTATGTGAGTTATTATGGATTGTCCAAAATGACTCTTGGCAATCATAGTGCTTAGTCAAGAAAGCTTCTTTTTTTTGTAGTGTTTGGTGGGACCAAATGACCTTGTTGTCACATGGGACTCAAAAAATTCTTGAGGGAAGGAATACGTTGATTTTAAATTTCTCAAAAGGAGTATGTTAATTGGAGTATGTTAATTCTTTGTAAGATCTACTTGTTAAATAATTAAACTAGTCCCAACACACGTATCATTTTTGGGGGAAAAACATATTGGTTTTACTCTTCATTCTTGGAGGAAGGGTTTGCCAATTATTTAGTTGAACCATTTTGAACCATAAAAGGTCTCTCTTAGATAGTTGAACCATTTTCAATACAAGTTTCATTCTTGGGGAAAGGAATATTTTGGGTTTTTATAAGATATAGTTGAACCATTTGCAAGACTGCAACACATGCTTCTTTCTTGGTTATAATACCTACTTGTAAGATATTTGAACCACTACAAGATCTAATTAACCCTTGAATGGCCCAAAAGCCCTTTGTGGCCGTATGTACAGAAGTAATTGAGCTGCTCTTAGGATTTTCCAAAAAAATTTATGCACCCACCATCATACAATCTTTCAATATGTATGGTTGTAACACTTAGTTTCCAGCTTATTCAAACTTCAGAATATTGGTTGCAACCATATTTGGTATTGTATCTCTAGAGCCTAAGGGCCCTTTAGGGGTTAATAGGTAGTTAAGCCATTCCCAACTCATACTTTATTGTTGAAGGAAGGAATATCATGATCACTTATAGGATTTATAGGATTTATGTATAAAATAGTTGAATCATTTGAAACACACGCTTCATTCTTGGTTATAGGGTCTACCACTCTACATGATAGATAGCCAACACTCTACATGTTAGATAGCCGAATCATTTTGAACCATTTTCAATACAAGCTTAATTATTGGAGGAATACTCATATAGGTTCTATATAGAGTTCACCTATTAGGTAGTTAAACCATTTCCAAGGGACACTTCATTCACGCCAACCTTTCAAACCAAATTAACATTCTTCTTGATTTCAAAAAGAAAACCAAAATATATAATGGAAATCAACCTGCATTTGAAGAAGCATATCAGCGTACACCATAATTCTATTTGCATGTTCATTCACAACAAATTGAATTTCTTCATCATCAGTGTGACCATTTTCTCCATGAATTGTTGCTGCCGGATGAGCAATTTGTTCAGCTCTTTTTGCAAGTAAAACAGCCAAATCACTTCTTTCTGCCTACAAGCTCATTCCTTTTCTTAATTACACATTCAGTGTTGAGCACAAAATTTTATAAAATTCTTATTATACTAGTTCGTGTGTGTCTATATATATATGGTATTGACATTTTCCCATAGCAAAAATGTTTTAAAGTTGGTTCAAAAGCAACTTACATATAAGTAGACTTTGACACAAACAAACTATTTACTTTTGAACAAAAGAAGTGCTCATATTAATCTATGCTTTATATGTACAAGTAGGTCTTGCACTTGTTTTGCATTGTCTTTCTCACTAGCTTTTTTAGGTAATTATTTACCCTCTCTTTCCTTGTCTTTTCCTCTTCCTTCCCCTCTTTTTGAATTCCAAAATTTGGATGACAAACACACCCAATGTTTAACACCCAGTGCTTTACATAAATTATACTCCGTATTAGAGAATCTTGAACTTTTGGCTTTTGGCATTAATAGGGAACTCCAATATCTCGTGATATACATACTACTCAAGATTTATTATATAGATAATAGATATTAAGAGAAAAAATTGCACTGACCTTGTGGATTTTCTATAATGAGAAAACGTTTTAAAATACAATAGTAGTAACCTTTTGCATTTTGTAAATAGATTTACTAAATTTTTGTGACGTCTTACCAAAGATACAACAGAGTTGTTCACAGCATTAATTTTATCCATTAAATCTTTCACGGAACCTCCACCCTAAACGACAAAACAATTTTAAGGTGATAATTGTTAACTACTCTTTGACATGGTTTATGGTACTGAAATTACAATTATTTATGAAATTAAAATGAGAGAGACTAGTGAAGTTGGATTTTTACCAATTGTGTGGATTTTAGCAATTCTTGTAATTCTGATCGATCCACTTTTTTGGCAATCAAGTCCTGATCATGAAGCAAGCAACCCACAAATCATTATTGCTTTACTTTACAGTCTATTTGAATAGAGAGGTAATCTAAATTACTATGTTTTAAACTTTAAACTTACAAAAAATTAGCATGAATTTTGATATGAAAGAGTTTTTTTAGTACTTAATTGGCATTAAAAATCATGCCTATCATTATTAGATAAAAATTTAATTATTTTGTAAACCATTTTTTTTTAATCTTATAATCTTTATTACTTCTTTGCTTGAAAGAACTAGAATTAGATATCGCATCTTTTAGTTTTTTTTATTAAAGATAGGATCTTTAATTTTGTTTGTTTTAAATTTATGGTAAAACACTAGTTAAAAAAAAAAAAGTGAACAAGTATTGGATTTTAATTTAGTGCAAATAAAATAAGTTTCAAGAAAAACTTCTTCTACTAATAATTTTAAGAAAAATCAAGTACCTTTAGTGCTCCATCTCCACCACCACTTCCAGGAGTTCCAGCACCATTACTTCCGCCTCCAGAAGCAAGTTTAATTTGAATGTCATCAATTGCTGCTCGATCAGCTTTTGTTGTCAAGGAACTTGCCTTTTATACATTATAAGAGTTCTAAATATTATTAATAACATTGTATATGAAAATGTGATGTATTATTTTTAAAATATATTAATGAGGTATTCAAACCTTAAGAAAGACAAAATTTTGTTGAGGTTTTTTCATTGGCCAAAGTGAGTTTCAATCTTGCAAAATTACATTTTCTCACAAGAAAACTATAAATTTTATTGCACCTAGTTAGGTGCAAAAAAGTGCAAGTACAGGCTCCTATGCAAGAGATTCAAGCAAACAGATGAGAAATCAATTATAAAACCATCTTAAGAAATGAGGACTTTTTTCTTGCTAAGAAGGGTAAATAAAAGTTTAGACTTAGTGGAGAAATACAACAAGTTTTGAGACCTTCTAACATGAACGAAATCCCAAGCTATCAATCACGAAAATTTAATTATGCAAAATATATGAAATGAACTAACAAGATGCATATTAATTTATGTACACAAACCAAGTCTGTAGAATATAGGTACCAAAGATTTTAATTCATCTTCTAGTTTTTTGATTCGATTGCTATAGTCATCACTTCCACCAAAATTAGAATCAGCTTCGTCACCCTTCAATTCAAATAAACTAAAACATTAAACATCAAGCATATAAAATTTCCTCATTCTATAAATCTTGTACACTAGCAACAATCTGACAATAAATCCAAAGCAAATAAAGTATATGTACAATTAAAAGTTTTTTTCAGTTGATGTTTTCAAAACTTTACAATTTACCATATGTTTTATTTGTAACAAATCTCAAAAAATTAAAATAGTGTGACGCAATATAGTAATAGCAAAGCATATCTTTTGTTAAGAATGGATTACTTTGGTAGCGCCTGGACCATCCATTTTGACAGAGAATCTAGCTGATTTCCTAATTCCCTTTTTAAGTTCTTCCATAGTTTTAATCAAAGTGTCCAGTCCCTAAAAACAAAAGAAGCATTTTCAGATTCATAAAAATTAAAACTGCGCTAGTCCAATATCAATCTTGTTGGTTTTTGTGTTTATTTTAATTATCATATGGGTGTATATGTATGTACTTATATGTATATACACATATACGTACATACATACATATGTATATGCATGCATGCATGTATGTATGTATGTATGTATGTGTGTGTTTGTGTGTGTATGTGTGTATGTGTGTATATATGTGTGTATGTATGTATGCGTGTTTATATTTTGGGAAAACTTTATAGATACCCCTAAAGTTTGTTGTATTTGTATAGATACCCAATTTTTCAGAAATTTCACAAATATCCATGGATCATATTTACAAGCATTTGTTTTGTTATGCATGCTACTTCCTTCATGACCAATATTAAAGTAAATAGTGTGACGAAATGAAAAAGAAGCAACGTGCACAAGGGAGAAAAAAATGATATGCATATTAAGCTTAGAACAAACGCCTGAAAATCAAGGTGCAAGGATATTTATGCAGTTTATGAAAAACTAGGGATATCTATACAATATGGCAAACTTCAGGGGTATCCATAAAATTTTCCCTTATATTTTTATGTATAATTATTCTTTGGTGTGTAATAGTAATTCTTACATCTTTGGTATTATGTGACGTCCGAAGCAATTGCTCAACAACATCAACATCAGCTTTTCTTTCTAATCTATTTTGTAATTCAACTAGTCCTGTATTGTTGCTGCCACCTTCAGTACTTTGACCCAAAGGCTTTGCTTCCAAATCTGATCGTAACGTCTAAAAGCATTCAAATTCCCCTAAAAGAAATAAGTGTAAGAAAAACAAGTTAAAAAATATGGAGCAAATTTCCATGCTTGTGGGAAAAAAATTATACAAATAAGAACAAACAAGTTTGTAGAGTAAAATTGTTTTTTCTTTTTAGGTTTTTGATTTTGGGGTTAGCAAGAAAGTTTGTACTAATTAGCTAATAATAAAATCATGAATAACATTCAAACATGCATGTACATTTTAATAAATCATATTAGACTGTTACTTACTCTTTGTGTTTTTTGAATAGCTTCAAGGTCAGCTGTGTGGGCTTTTGTAATCTGATTCATTAGCTCTTGAAATTCTTCTATCTGTCGAACATTACTCATGAACTTAAATAAATCCATTTAAGGCATAAAATCATGTGAAATGTGTAAAAATTCCTTTCGCTTTTTTATTATAGACGCTAAATAAAACAAATTTAATCTACTTCTGATTACTATTAAAGGGAGCCTTGTAGATTGTTCAATAAGCAGCCATAATACTGAAAATTTGATTGGCCTTTTGGATGTTTGAAAATTCCAGTTTAGTCATTTTAATTAGTAAAAATTTACATAAGCAAGGAGGACATGGATTTTTATTTAATTTTGTGAAAATTGTCACAATCAATTGTTTATGTATTTGAATTTATTTGCTTTACAAATCTATTGAAATCCAATCAAACCAATTTGTTCTTCTTATACTGGGCCCATGTTCCATTCATAATGTTTAAAGAACATCACATTCAATTAGAAATTACCAATCAATATATATAACTGATTATTGTAAGAAGTTCCATTTACAACTAATTTTGAATTGTTATCCACACATTTTAGATGATTGGAGTAAGCAAATTTTCTTTTAAAAAAAATTTCAATTAAGATTAAAAGGATACTAAATTAGTATACATACAATGATGACATAATACAAGGAAGTTTGAACTATACCTGAGCATTATATGATAGAATTAAATTCTAAATTCAATTTTAAATATATTGCTCTACAATACTCTAAATTTTCTTAAAGCAAACATTGCTAGTAGTGATTTACTTAACATAGAAACATAGAGCTTGAATGAGGCATTCAATTAATTTTGCACTAATCATGAAATTCTAAATTATTTCTCCCCCAAAAAATTAAGAGATCTTCTAATGAGTTGGATGAGTATCCCAATGTTTTGCAAATGTATTATATTTTTTTGTTTTATTTATTATTTTTTAAACTTTGGGCATTCTAGAATTAGTTAATCTATTACATAGGAATCCATTTTGCTGTTTTGTAGAAAAAATTACTTAATTTTGAGTTTGAAATTACCTCCACATATGTTTGCCATTTTTAACAAGATTTTGACAATTTGTGTGATTTTTGAACTTTGCATACAAAACACATAAACATCTATGAATGTGGAAGAACATAGATGTTCAAATGTTTTGTATAAATCTTCAAATGTTTTGCATACAAGATATGCAAAACCTCAAGAGATTTCCCAATGTTTTGTATATGAATTATTATCTATGAGCGTTGAATAATCTAAAAATACTAAAATAGGTTAAATAATATTTGTTTCTTACTTGCATCTCAAGTAACTTGATCCTTTCCATGAGATCACTAGTGTCTAGCCCACCTTCACGAGATTCTTTATTTGTGAAATCAGAATCTAATTCTTGCAAGTCAGTGTCCATTTGGTGCACATGGGTTTCAATTTGTTTTACTTGAGATTCAACCTCATCCAAATGTTTGTTTGTTCCTTGGAGGCCACTTTCTACTACACTCACACGTTTTGGCATGTCACCAATTTCCGCCAACACTTTCCCATCTTTGAATGGTGCCATTAACTCCTCTACGGCCTTAAGTCTTGTTTCTATTGCTTCCAAAGCTTTTGCTTGTTTTTGAGCTTCTAATTCTTTATCTGATTTTGCTGATGCTAGAGCATTTTGGCTATATAGAATCCCCATAAACTAAATTAAGATGAAAATTGCATCACATAGTAAATATTATTAGACAATTTCTTTTATGAAGTGTACGACATAGAAAAAAATAATATTTGTGAATATAAAAGCAAAAAATCTTTTTAGTACAAATTAAACAATCACTTTGAGGTACCATAAAGAGTTGAGCTCCTCTTTAAAACTTGCTAAGTTTTTCCCTTGTTCTTCAGCCTTTTCCAATCGTATAGCCTGATATCGCAATTTTGATTGATGAGTATAGTAATGTGTGTGAATTTCTAAAGGTATAAGAACAAGGCACAATGTCAAATTAACTTAGATTTCTAATTTTACCTAATATATGTTATAATTGTTTAGATTCACGATTTAATGTTATATAAGGTTTTATGTTATTCATAAACATTTTTTAAAATTGTGGTGAAGGTTCCTTTAGATTCAAAGACGGAAGTAAGCAGATTCATAAGAAACTTTTAGCATGTTTGGTAATTTGGTTTATGAATTTTATCATTATTGCATTAGCCTCTATTTTAAAAAAGTGGTGTAAGGCATTCAATACTTGCCTGTTTTGAGATTCGATCACAAATAGAATGTAAAATTAATTGAAGCTTGTCCCATGCAAGGCTCCCTATGACTTGCACATTGTTCACTGACAATACACTTCTAATAATCTCTACATCATCGTCCTTCTTTTCGGCCATTTTAGATGAATTGGATTATTATCTTGCTAGCTTTGAAAAATTGCAAATAAACATATCATCTTGCTAGCTTTGAAAAATTGCAAATAAACATATCATCTTGCTCGTAAAAGAAATCAGAAGCTTATAAATATATTTCTTTACATTGTGATTGCTAATAGAAAATGGATTTAAATCTTTGCCATTTTTGACAAGAGATTTTTGACAACATTTCAAGATTATTACATGAAACTTTACTTTTGGAGTGATGGTTCATACTTCATATGACATTCTCTTTCAAATAAATTGTGCTATTACAATGACCAAACCATTCAATGCAGTCTTACTAAATTTTTTTAACTACTTTATTGATGTCTATGTTGTTTATGAATGCACTTCTTGTAATCCATGTAACTTCTCCACAACTTGATATAAGCTTGACCAAAAGAACCTATCTTTTCAACTAATCCACAAGACATAGTTTTTTTTGAACTTTCAAATCTCATATAAATCAAGCTTGGCTATGATTATTATTATGGATTTTCTTCAAACACAATTTTCCTCTCTAGGATTTTTTTTGAAAAAGACACATAGCTAGTGTTGAAGCAACATCACAATTTAGCTTGGTACTATGGCCTCTTGTTCTTTTACAATAGTTATTTGTATACAAAATAAACTTCAAATACAAAGATTTTATGTGGATTTTTATTTATTTTACAACTACATTATTTTTATGTCACAAACCAAACAATATATTATATATTTTCAAACAAGACACAAGTATCAGCATTTGAGAACTAAGATATGATTTTTTAGAATTTTATTTTGTTTGATATTCTTTGTTTATTGCGCACAAAAACTGTGTGAACTGAAAGGACAAAACACTAAGACTCCAAAGATCTACTATATACTTTTGAATATCTTAAGCATTACACCAATATATATATATATATATATATATATATATATATATATATATTCTCCACACTTACACGCAAACTAAAATTCTCATAAATTCATTTTTAACTTCTTCAATAAATGTTGGAATGAGGAAAAAATTAGATGCCCACACAGATTTTTGAATTCCCCATTTCCCCATCTCCCATAAAAGTTTCAAAAAATCACGCAAAGTAGTTTAGCCATAGGTACGTGCCTGAAATCCCATTTGTCCCTGAAAAGGGGGCTTGGTCCTTTAGGGGTTAAAGTTATTTGAGGTATTGTCTTTCCAATTCCATGCAATAACTATTAGGATATTTTCAAAAAAATGTCAATGAATATTTTTTGCTTACAAAAAAATTCCATAAATAGGGGCCACCTTCAATTCCAAACAAAATTAGGATGGAGCTTGCAGGCTACAAAACATTTTCAAAAAATGCCACACAAGCATTGGTCGGAAAACCAAAAAAAAACCCTAAGGGTGAACGAGCACCAAAATAACTGGATGAAAATCGTTCTGAATATATCATCCAGAAGCCACTCGATCTTCGGCTTCAGCGACGTTACGGCGACCAAACGGGGTAACTTTAAGGTAAAGAAGGGGAAACCTTGGCTGCTTCACTGCCCTCTCGCAGCGTAACTTAGGTCGATTGTTTTTTAGACCCTCCGTTGATTTTCTCTACAGTAACTTTACTCTCTATCCTTGCATGCTTTCCTTTCTTGCACAGCTTTTCTCTCCCTGTAACCTTTTTCTGTCTCGGCTCTCTACAGTCTAACTTTACAGTGCAGTTCTCTCTCCCCCTTGCTGCTTTTGCGTTCGCCTTGGTTGGGACTCCACTCCTGTGACTCCTGTCCCATCACATCACTTCCATCGTCGCTCCGTCGCAGGCCACTCGGTCGTCAATCCAGCCCTTCTTCTCCTCACAGTTGGAAACAGAAATCCTTCGTGGGCGACATTTGTGTTCCACTGAGGTGGTTGCCTTTGGTTTGATTGCCGTGCTGGTCGTCGTCGTTGTTTCGATTTGGTAGAATTTGGTGAGGTCGAGCTACCGATTGTCTGCAAGGATCTAGAAATCTCTGAAGCATTTTTTTTAATTTTAAAGGAAGCGAAATGAGCCGGGCCGAATTGGTTGCGAGGTTTTCGATTCAAGGAACATACGAGCAAGATCATCGTTGACACAAATTTTGTCAATCTTGCACGCACAACATTGAATTTGTTCTTGGAGACGTATGATCTTCAGGGCTTGGATTGTTGAGGATTTCGAATTGAGTCATCACTGAGCTCCTGGACTTCCCTGATTTGCGAAGAAGAGTTGGTATTTGAGGATTTAGGGTTTGGGTCTAGGGTTTGGTGGTTTTCATCGACGACTCGCATCTCTTTCGGTGGAATTTTCAAACTTTAGAAGTGGTAGTTTTGAGTGTCTCTTGACAAAATAAAGGCCTCAGGGATGTAGGGGTTAAGGGCCTTGCCTTAGGGGTTCATAATTTTGCTAATGCTATTTAAAAAAAAATTGAAGACCCTTTTAATTAGATTTAATCATGAAATATAAATATGAATTTGGAAATTAGAAATTGGAGTCATTTGTTAGGATTATGTATCTAGAATAATGAAGATAATTTATGGATTAGGAACTATTATTCTTCTACATGTATAATACTAATTACATATTTTACAAAGTAAATAAAGAATAATCCAATCTATTTTTGGAAAGAAATGAAAAACATGAGAAAATCTCTTGATATTTTGCCATATTTTGTCTAAACATTTTGAGATAAACTCCATGTCTTGCAAAATCCATAATTACGTGAATTGTCCATAATTGGTCAAAGAAAGCATAAGTCTTTCTTGTAGGCTTATTTTATCACATCACAAGTTTTCTATACCTGTTGTATTGATAGGGTGGCTTGGTGCAAGAGACATTTTTATGCATCAACAAAGCTTTAAAACGGACCTTCACAAAAAATGGGCAACCCCCATGCCCATGCCATACCCCCATGCCCATGCCATATCCCCATGCACATGACATACCCCTCATGCCCATGCCATACCCCCATGCCATAACACATGCCCATGCTCATGTCATCCCAGCCTGTGGAACCCCAATCCCAATCCCAACCTAAAACCCGATCCCAATCCTAGCTTGAAATTCCGATCTTGATCTCAGCCAGTGAAGCCAAATTCAATTACAGGAATGGTTCTCATCCAAGCAATATCATCCAAATGACTGACCACCACGGACATAATGGCCACGACATCTAATTATAGATATAGACAAGGTGGTGTAAGCAAAATAAAATAAAATCTGCCTTTATTGGGGTGAGGGTTGACCTTTTTCTTTGCCCCACAAGGTTTTTGCATAGGTATTATATGGCTAAAAGAAAGTATAAAAAGGCAACAATTTATCCCTCAAATTAGAATATGAAAGGTTGAAAATTGAATTTCTTTTGTGGGTTTTATGCTCTACTATGTTTTCATGATAATCCCAACTCAAAATAAGTAGAATTGACTATTTCAAAACTTATCTAATTGTTGTGCTCATTTTGAATAATCTCAGCCATTAGATAACCTAGACTTGGAGGTCAACATGATTGCCTAGATTTTACCAAGACAATAAAGTTTAATTGTATATAATCATAAAATAAGTCAATAATTGAGGAGAAATCCAAAAAACTCATTCTTTGGTATACAATGCATTGAAAAGCAAGAACTAGAACATATTGAATGATGTTTATCAATATTGACTTCATGAAGAATATGTTTAAATACTCTTTTATTACCTTGCGGATCCCTAGAGGAAACCAAGAAGTCTAGCTGTTTCCTCATTTGATTTAAGCATTTCTAAATAACGTCATATGGAAACTTTGTTTTGTGCATTTTTTTGTTATCTTCCAACTAACAGATGCAATGCTCTTCATTGAATCTTGTTGTATCTAATTTGGCCCTATCTCAATCACATAGCTAAGTTGACCATCTTGAAGTAATTTGTATTGAGTCATTTTATGTTACCAAAGTATTTGTGTATTCAACTAGTTTTTTTACTACAAGTATGTCTTGCACACGTTCTACGCTATTTTCTCATGATTTTTCATGTGACTTTTCACCCTCTCTTTCCTTACCTTTTCCTTTTCCTCCTTTTTTGTATTTTGAATTTTGAGTGACAAATATATACCTAATACTTGATGCTTGACACCCAATGCTTGACACCCAATATTTTTTTATAAAGAATTCAAATATCGTAAAAAGAATTTAGAAAAAAAACTGATGACTTTTCACCCTCTCCTTGATGACTTTTCCTTACCCTCCCCCTCTCTAATAGAACTAACTAGGGATTAATTGAGAACTATATCCTACGACAAACACTCGAGGTTTTATAATATACTGTAGATTTGCAGTAAACTTAGAAGGTTCAAGGACTACGACTTTGAAGGCTTCTTCGGCGTCATTCTCAAGCTCAAGGAAGCTCCTGCATCGTGACTACTTTCGTGTGTTTTGAGAGAGATTTTCATGTGACTGAACCAGTGGAAAAGACAGGTTGTTTCATATTTTTTGGTACAGTAACAATTTCTGAAAGTTTCTGTTGGGGGCATTCCGAACTTGGGTTACCTGCTTATTTGTTCATCATGCCGAGCCCTCTTTCAAAGTAAAATCCTTTTTGTGCAGAAAAAAAAGTCGTTTCAACAGCACTACAAACTTTTCCAAACCAGCGCCAGGTAAAATCTCTGTAATCTACTTCTTTTCTGTTGGTTTCTCTTCTACTGTGCCCATGGTCGATGTCTCACTGATTTCTGTTGGTACACAACATGCTTTATTACAGGTTTTTCAGTAGAATAAGGTTGTTTAGGTTTTAGGGTTTAAGCCTTAAGGAGGCCTTATGGATCATAGGAGAATTTTCACCATATTTTCCTCTAGTTCTTGTAATGGGGAAATTTTATTCAGAACATTGTTGTGTACAGTAGTGCCTCAATATGATGGAGGTATCCAGACAGCATATTCATTTCATGTAAGGAAAATATTCATTGTAACTAAAAGATCTTTTGTAGCTCCCCAACTGCCAAAAACAATCATCTACTTCATTTTAGCCAAGCGATTTTTCTTATAAAGTTTCATTTTAGTGAGGCACTACTGTACCTTGTTGATTTGTATTGGGAAGATAGTTCCCTTAGAAAAAACGTAGTTTATTACACTTGTTGAAGTGGGGACAAGATAGAGAGGTGGCTTTCTTTTGTATATTGATTAACTTGTCCGTTAAAGATGGCAAGAAAGAAAGGTTCCTTACATTTCAAAAATTCAGATATTGTTGTAGAAACTATGTTGAGGAAAACTCATACATGTTTCTGCACAAAATATTTTTTGTCAATGGAGTGTCTTGATTTTTGTGTGGCTATGGATGCTTTAATTATGAGTTTTAGCAGCTGGGCTTCTGATCAAACATTGGTGCTTAACCCCTAAAGGACCATTGTCCCTTTGGGGGACAAATGGGATTTTGGGCTTGTACCTATGGCTAAACTACTTTGCGTGATTTTTTGAAATTTTTATTAAAGGTGAGGAATCCAAAAATCTATGAGGGAATGTAATTTTTTCTTCATTCCGACATTTATTGAAGAAGTTATGCATGAAAATCTAGAAAATGCTGCTCCTCAGGCAGCTAAAAACTTTTTTAAAAATTTCATTTTTTTCAAATAAAAATATGAAATACTCGCTTAGTCCCATTATAAACCTCCAAAAAACTTCTCCAAGAGGGATTAATTGGATTTTTAGTCATTATGCTAGTGACAAATACATTCTAGAATCAATATACCACCTACCAAATATCTGTAAAATCTCAAGTTCTTATGTTGCTGATTAGACACCAAAATTCCTTGCAAAAAATATCATTTTTGTGCATAGTTTGTGAAGGTTGCCAACTCCTCCTTATTTTAGTTTTTACACTAATGACACATGTGTTTTAGAATCAATATACCATCTACCAAATGTGTGCAAAATCTCCAACTTTGATGTTGTTGTTTGGGCACCCAAATTCTATGCAAAAAGTACCATATTTATACATGTTGCTAGCTCCTCATGATTGATGATTTAAAGATTAATAGCAACAATGGTACCTCATATGGGCAAGGCCAAGCTTAGTAAGAGAGGAATGCTCTTTAATTGCTTCACTTGCCCCCATGAGATCATTGGATATGTCAATTGCTTTCTCAGCAATTGAAATTAGCAGAAGGGAGCTTTTTAGTGGGACAAGAACTATGCCTGATTTGGAGCTTTATATTGGGACAGAGGGAGTAGGTTCTTTAGACTTATGTAGACGTGGGGAGCTTTGAATCATTCAATTCTGATAGATGAGATGAAAGTTATGAGGAGTTTTTGTTTGCAGGCAATTCTAAATTCTCTACTCTAAAATAAACTTTGAAGCCTTTTATTTTACTCAATTTTCATTATTTTGGAAAAGAAACAATACCAAAGGATGTAGATTGTTTATCACAACATTATAACTGTTGGGATTTTCATTTTTCATTTTAATTATTAAATTCTTAACAATTCAATATTTTGACTCATTCTCTACTTCTTTTTACATACTATTTTTTCCCATGTGTTGTATAGTTCCAATTGATTTGAAAATTCTCCCACACATACCTAACTTGATCTTCTACATGGGAAAAAAAACCTCAACTTTGCATAGAGCAAATTTTTTGATATAAGAGTGGTCAATGGCTTCTGAAATTTTTGGGCAATACAAAAAAAAACTTTTTTCTTCACTTCACATGTAAATATCTCACTCCTTTTCACTTGGAATGAGCTCATTTTTTTTCTCAAATACCTCATTTTGTGGAGAGCATCTAGAGCAAAACCTTATGGTTAGATTCTCAAAAAAAATAAAAAATTACCATTCCTTTCATCCCAAAAAGTGGCAGTTTTCAGTGTTTTTCACAGAGAAAAGGGCCTGGTCCTTCAGGGGTTAAATTGAAATCCGTTGTCTCTGGGGCCAAAGGGATTCTGTAGAGCAGTCGTGACAATTATTGAGAGACTCCTTGGGGTCCTTAGTGTCAAACGCTTGGTCTTTCCCACACCCGAGAATACAGAGCCCTTCTAGGTCAACAAGTTTGGCTTCATCCGGATGGAGGATCAGCACATTCAGTAGGTTAGCTCCTTGCAAACTGGACTTGCCACCGTAGCCACGTAGCAGGTTTTTGGTTTTTAACCCCTAAAGGCCCAAGTGTCCCTTTGGGGGACAAATGGACCTCAGGTATGTACCTATAACTAAATTGATTTTTATAAATTTTCTGAAATTTTTGAGGGTGGTGGGGAAATCAAAGATGTACATGTACATCTAATTTTTTCTTCATTCTGACATTTATTGAAAAAGTTATGCATGAATTTCTAAACAACTGGGAGGGCAGGCAATCCGGGCAGCCCAAAAAACTTCTTTAAAAATTACATTTTTTGAAAATGAAAATAGGAATTGGTTCTTTATATTTTGTATATGTGGGAAGCTTTTAATCATTCAGTTTTGATTTATGAGTGAGAAGTTTAAGTTTGCGGGTAGGTATTGGACTCCCAAACCTCCATTCCTTTTGCCCCTTGTAAAATTTGATGCTTTAGTTTATTTTTTGACTTTTTTTTTCCAAGTTGTAGTAGACTAAGATACCTTGGTTTTCACCATTTGGATCAAAGTAATTCAGATTTCTAAATTTTACATAAAGTCTCCAATTTTGCCTAGTAAATATGCAAATTTCATGACCTTACACCATTGCAAGATTTTACAAAGTATGATTCACACCTCCAATTCATTTGAAAATTCTCCTACACTTACCTAACTTGGTCTTCTACATGGAAAAATAAATCTCAACTTTGCGTAGAGCATTTTTTTTTATATAGGAGAGGTCAAAGGCTTCTGAAGTTTTTGGACGGCAAGGAAAAAAACATCTTTTTACACTTCAGATGTCAAGATCTCACTCTACATCTAGAATGAGCCAATTTTTTTTCCGCGAGTACTTCCCATAGTATAGAGCAAGATCTTATGGTTGGATTTCCAAAAATAATAATATTTCCTACCTTTGTACTCATTCCCCAAAAGTGGCAGTTTTTAGTGACTTTCACGGAAAAAAGGGCTTGGGCCTTAACCCCTAAAGGACCATGGCCTTTATTTTGTCAAAAGACACTCAAAATTGTCACCTCTATGGCAAAGAATAAAACAGTTTGAAAATCAGGCATTTTGCATATCTGATTGTAGGATCTTGTGCTAGACTATTATAAGAATGTGTCATACAAAACTCAAGAACTTTGACCGCACAGATTGGAAGATATTTGCACTTAAAAAGTAAAAAACAACTTTTTTTGCACCTTGCTTGATTAGGTTTTTTAACTTTGAACATTTTTAACTTAAAATTTTTGCACCACAGAGTTTGGAATTCTATTTTTGCATGGTGGGAAGTTGAGTTGGGAATCTTGGGAAAAGATTTCAAAAAAGAATACTTAATTTCATTCTTTAAAAAAACATTAGGTAGAGGAAGGTATGAGATTCAAGGAAAACTTAAATTGCTAATAACCTTGCAATGGAATTGAAACACAATAATCCCAATGGTGAGATTGTTCTAGAAAGCAAACTTCACCCTCTCCAACAATTTTTCTTAGAAAAATGTTAAATCTGCATTCAAAAGTGAAGTTTATAAGTTGTTTTTTCAAGAAGATGCTTGGGTTGCCCAAAAAACAAGATTGTCCATAACTTTCTCATAACTAGTCCAAATGGAATGAATCAAAGTTCCAAAAGTAGATAAAGATATAATCTATGAGAAAAAAAATTAATTTTTTTTTCAAGTTTTTATAAGAATTTTTTTTGCTGCCCCTAGTCCCCAAATTTGTGCTTATTTGGGCATAACTTTTGCTCCTTGACATCAATTGGAATAAAAATTAGATTCCCCAAAAGCTAATGTATTTTTCTATCTTCAAAAAAGTTTCAAAAAATCAAAACAAAAATTGAGGCCGTAGGTACCTGCCCAAAATCCCATTTGTCCCCTGAAGGGACAATGGTCCTTTAGGGGTTAAGGCGTTAAAGGATTTAAAAGCTAAGGTGATGACAGTAACTCTGAACCAGTAATTGTACTCGTTTCTGAAAACAAGTCATTTTCTTAGCATAGCACCCGATTGGTGGAGAGTTGACACCGCCTGAGTAGGTGATGTGGACACACAAAGACTTTACCCAGGAATGAACCTGTTATGCGGCTTTGGTATGTGTTTGGAACAGTGACGAACTGCACCCATTCTCTCATGGATTATTGAGTTTCATTATTGAGTTTTGTGGGATTTATTTTCATTGCAGCTGTCAGAGAGTTGTACAACTACACCTTCATTCCCAAGTAGATTTTTTGAAGGTTACACTTTTTGGCATTTTTGGCTCAAAATGCTAATTGCTATAGAGGGTTAATGGCTCTACATCCAAGCCTGCATCTCTTTTCACAGCATTAGAGTAAACCTTTTGCATGAAACGAAGCCTTTCTAACCAGAGTTTGAGGAGTTTAAGTGCTTCAACAGCTATAACCCAATATTTCCCAATTTCAACCACTTATATGGCTTATTCCTAGGCACGCACTGGATATTTCATATAATTAGAAGATAACATACTATAATCAAATTTCATTGCAAAAGCTGACAACTTTTTTTTGAGGTAGTATTAAGTGTCAATCGGTTTTTATTTTTGTCATCTCAACCAACAGACTCTGTAATGATATTAGCCGGTTGGTCCCGTTAGTGACTTAGTTCCTACTTACCAACCAATGGATGCTTGCTCAATCTCAATCAAAATCTCTTGACAACCTTCGAACTTGATATTTTTTACCAATTTCCTTGCCGCCTTGCTTTGCTTTTCGAAACCAGCTAGTTTAAAAAGAAATAATTCCCAATTTGCTCGTATCTTCTACCCAGCTCCCCTCTTGCTCTAGCCTCTGTCTCTCGAGGTTAAACAAGAGATGCATTCTTAGTCTTGTTGCTTGCTAGCAGTCAATACTATAGCAAAATTCTTCTCTATAGCAATCCAGACCAACCTTGCTCTAGTAGAAATCTAGAAAATAATTTAGGAACTAGAACAAATTCACTCTGCATCAGTGAGTTTCAAACATTGATTTCACTCTGCTTCCATTTTGTTTCAAGTGATTTCATCTGCTTCAAGACTCTAGTAGCTAGTTTAAGGTACTGGTACCGGGTCCACCAGTCTATCAGTTAACAGATGCATGGCTTCCCTGCTTACGGTCATGCAGAATGGGCAAGGCGCAAATATCGCTGGAGACACGCACGCCATTTAAAATCCACCTTCACCTGCAATAAAATGCGGGATAAAATGGTAGTAGCAGTCGGTCCACCGGTGGCTTTGGGTACACTCATTGCAAATGCAGTAACGGCATTCAACCATGCGGCGGTAGCAAGAGCCTTGCCTCCATGGGTGCCTGCTTTGGTGGTGGCGCAGATCCCTTTTGCACTCACGTCAGCCATGATGTCGCTACTGCTTGTATTTCAAACCAACGCCTCTTACAACCGGTTTTATGACGGAAGCAAAGCATGGGGTTCAACAGAACCGCTCTTGTGACTTGGCTAGACAAGCTTTGTCGTGGATTCGTGACGTGGATGATGAGCACAAGCTCAAATGCTTGCTTCGGCATGTTAGAGCTTTCTCTTATTGCTTGAAGGATCAAGTGATCAACTGACTGTTGAGAGTTTGCTTTGGGAGGAGGGTGAGGGTCGTGTTGGGTACCCAAAAAAGCTGTCTTACCTACAATTTCACTATGTGTTGGTGTGTCAAATACATCTTGTTTTTAATTAGAATAAAGTAAAACTTCACCAACTGTGGTTTTAGTTATTTACACTTATAGCGTATCAAGATTTTTTTTGATTACATTCAAAGATTTTTAAGTAATTTTATTTGATTTTTTAGTTGAAAAAGTAAGTTTTGTCTTACTTACCTAGAATCCCCAAAATCAAGCATTTGGAATTTCAAACAATTTTATTTTAATATATTTTTTGAATATGACCTACATTTAATTGTGTAGAGTACAAAATAAATTATTTTGTCAATAAAAAATTTAATAATTTGTGCACTCTAATGCTTGCAAATCCCAAAATTCATGATTTTTTTTGACACCTATTAATGGATCCAAAAAATTTTAAAATTTTAATAAAATTCTTTAGACATATACATCTTGATTCCATTGAGGCGCATGATTTATTTTTTCCCATTTTAGGGTTTTTTATTTGATTAAAATAAACAAATTAGACAAACTTTAGATATTTTAAACAAAATAACCTAATTAGTGTGTCCAAAAAGTGATACCCCAAGTGGACCCCCTCCCAAGAGCTGGTTGGAATTTTGGAGCTCCAAGAGGTGGAGTGTGTGATGAGCTCCACTCACCGGCCAAATCATGTGCTGCAGGTATGTGAGCTTGTTTTGAGTCTTTTGAGTTTGAGTTTTGACCAGGACATTTTTTTTCGTTTTTTCTTTTTTGGTTTTTTTGAATCAGATCTCGCCATAGTTCAAATCAAATTGAGACTTTTGTAAGTTCTATTGCAAGTTTCAAATACAATGAGTACTCAATTCTAATATTGCTTGGTGTTAAATTCCACTATCCACCCTTTGTAGAGCAACCTACATTTCAATTTAAAATGATTGATGCTCAAGTGGTTTGAAAGTTTCAATTGGTGCAAAACCTTATACCATTGAGAAAGAACTATCAATGTCTAATAAATGTGTAGGCTCCCGCGCATCTCCTACCATTGTCCTTTATGTAGGGTATTGACCACAATCTTTGGCCACAGGCACACTGCCCTAATAACTATAAGTGTATATGTAGGCGGGCTTTTACCATTATCCACTATGAAGGGCATTGTCCACAACTTTTGGCCACCGCCCTCATAAGTGTGTAGGCGCGGCTCCCACCAATGTCCACTACATAGGACCTTTGGCCACCACCCACCACCCTCATAAGTGTGTAGGCACGGCTCCCACCAATGTCCAATACGTAGGACCACCACCCATTGTCCTCATAAGTGTGTAGGCAATGCTTCCACCACGTGGACAATAGCCACAACCCTTGGCCATGGCCCACCTTTCAAGTACAAGGTTTGACATTGTCATTTATGTAGGATATTGGCTACAACTTTTGGTCTCACACATTATAACTATAAGTATGGAGGCACGGCTCCCACCACTATCCACTACAAACGGCGTTGGCCACAACTTTTGGCCATTGCCCTAATAAGTGTATAGGCGCGGTTCCTAATCTCCCACCACTATCCTCTATGTAGGGCGTTGACCACAACCTTTGCCCACCATCCTAATAAGTACGGAGGCACGACTACTGCTCACTTTTCAAGTAGGCACAAGTGTGCAATAATGTTTTTTATATAAGGCGTTGGACACAATTGTCTATGGCCACCTCCCACCTTTCAAATATCCACTTAAATGTAGCCCAACTTTTGCAATGCTATGTAGCATCTCAAGTGTATGGCAATTTTCACAAACTTTTTACTTTTTACTTTTCTGGCATTTAATGCCTACTAGTACTAAATGGAATCTACCTTGGACCGCCCAAAGTGCCTACTTGAAAAGTGGAAAAATGTACTTTGGATATGGGCACTTATATAGTTTCATCACATGTAATAAATCATATTGTTTGGAATACTAACTGAAATAATCGTTAAATTCTCTAACCCACATACAAATTCTTTTTAGTTATTCTAAGTTATTCTAAATAGTACATTGCCTTTGATAGTACATCATTCACATTTGTTTATTTTCTCAACTAGTGAGAGTTAGTGTTATAAAAGCAAGATGCATTGAATGAAAAAAGTGTGCATATTTATTGCATATCGTGTTTAGTCTACACTACATAATATTATATTCAAACTATTGAGTCTTGCAAATTTTGAGCAAAGCTCAATTTTGATAATTATCAAACTTCCCTTTTCCATTGAGGTCAAGAGGTGAGGATTCCATTGACCATCACATGTTCAACACTTACCCAATTCTCTTAGCAGAAGACATATTTGATAATCACACAAGGAATTAATTGAAAGGATTAGTGGATACATTGGTCATTTACATCAAGGAATAACTAATACACTTACAAATGGAATAGTATATTCAAGAATGATATAAGCACTATTTGACTAGCTTTCAAGAGTTGCACTTATGTTGTGAACATCATGATGAGGCATAATTGACCCTTGTACCTCAATGGATGTCCCTTAAACAAGTACAAAAAATGAAAGAAAAGATCATATTATTACCCTTTTGCTCTCACTTGCTTTGCACATGTGTCATTGAATTTGAGTGTATCAAAAATCATTTGTGACGCTTGAAGTCAATGTAGCCATTAATATGCAAATCAAGGGTTCTTGTCTTTGTTATGCAACTTGTTCCCTTGAGTAAAAGTCCTATATCTCAATGAAGCTTTGTTAAGCAAGCTTCACACATTTGTTCATTCTTATATTCAATTGAATAGAATTCCATGTTATTTAGACCCAAACCCAACCAAACTAGCAACTTTGAGAACTTGAAACTTCATTGTACATTGTAAGAAGAATTAGATGTCAATTTCTTTTCTTGTCTCTAAAAAGAAAGTAGTGGTTATTAAGTTTGATATCTTTTAAATGCTCATTTTATTTTTAGGCATGTCACATTGAAAAACTAGTAACATGGAAATATGCAGGTAATCTCCAACCTCATCAAAAAATGCAACATTACAGACATAGAAAGCCTTGGCATGGACAAGAATTTGACAAAGCTACATGACAATGTGGGAGCATGTGAGCGCATCTTCAAAACGCCTATTCCATTGGCATACACACTATTAACGTCGTGGGTGTTGTCAGTGTGGCACATTGCCTCGCTTTTTGCATTTTGGAATGTATGTAGTTGGTTCACAATCCCTGCCACATTTCTTAGCGCTTGGTGAGCTAATAAAAGAGCCATTTTCAATGCTAGACTTGATGTCCATGAGCAACGGCATCTCCAATTCTATGCATGGGCTATGTTTGGCTCACAAGCAAGCTCTCCAATTGATGTGTAATCTTGATAGGCTGGATTATAACAACAAGGACCATCTTATTGTCCCTATTGAAGACTCAAAAGCATCTGAAGCTTCCTACAAATACCAAAGCCAAGTCAACACAAGCCCTATGCAAGCAAAGAAGAAGACCTTTGTGCTAACTAGAGGTCATTTAGTTCGTTGACTATACCTCTCTTCTCATCTTTAGCCCTTTCAAGATACCCAAGTATTAAACATTGTATATCCAAAGATTCTCTCCAATCCTTACTATGTTTAATTTATTCAAAGATCTTGTATCTAACATTGTCTCATTGTTTATAGTTTTTGACATTGAGCTTTTAGCTGTTTAGGTGTGATGTATATTACAATTGTGTTCTTTGTATATATATGATAAGTTTTGTCATATTACTAAAAATATAGATTTTGAAATTCATGCATTTGATGTTTGTTCTAAAAGAGGTTGGTTGAATCTTCAAGCTTGTAAAGAAATTTTGAAGTTCCACTCTCAAAATTAAAGACTTAGGAAACAACTCAAATGGGGATTGCAGAAGGTTGCAACTTGCAAAATTAGTTTTTTATTCTCCAAATTCATTTTAATACAAGAACAAGTGCAAATAGTCACAAAGGAAAAAATGCTAGAAGAATGATCTTTCAAAAAGCAAATTTGGAAAGAACTAAGAAGTGATTAATTGTATATAGGGTTGCACACAATTCTTGAGTTTATGATATTTTTTTGAAAAAAACTTCATGGTTGGAAGTTAAAATTGGAGGATAAAATTTTCAAAAAGAAATTTGGAACATTAATTATGTGAAAAATATTTTTAAGCATGCGTTTCTTAATTTTAATGAAGCCCACGAATGCTCTTTCCACACATTGATTTTTAGTCTTTTGAGTATTGATATTGAACGATTTCATGTAGCTTTGGTATTCTTTCCAACTCCTCAGCTGCAAGAAATGTTTTTACATTGGCTTTATTTAAAATTTGAGTACTTTAAAACCAAATAAAACAAAATAAATTTTTTATCTCTCAACAAGTACTCTCCAATACTAACAGTATTTGCTATAGACATGCTATTGGTGGAATGTGTACCATACCCATAAGCCCATAAGAAATCTTGATTAGTGAACAATAATTAATTTAGCAATACAAATATAGCACAAAAGTAATCAATAAGGTAGACTGCAGACATATAAATTGTCCTATGTTGCATAGATTCTCTCTCATGTGGAAGTAGAACGCATTCATTTTGTATAGTTGGGTACCGGCTGTTTATGAATGGCTGATTTGAACCAGCCACCTTTTTTGTTGAAACATGGAATATAATTGGCCCATTTTGGTAGGAAAAATTATCATTGTATCCTTATGCAATATAAAGCAAGTACACAAAATTTTAGTTCCTAGAAATCAAAACTCCATTTTTGGTGAATTGTTTTGTAAGAAATTCATGGTTTTACATGATAATTTATTGAAAAATATTGGTGATGAACTTTTGAGATATGATTCCATGGATATATAGGAAATATCCATATGCACATTTTCCATGTTAAAAAATACCCCCTTAAATAACAAAAACTTTACCGGCAAATGATTCAATGAAACTTGTGATACACCCAAATTTTGTAAATTATATATTATTCTATGAAATCAAACCATGAATTTCTTACAAACCAATTCACCAAAATGGAGTTTTGATTTTTAGAAACTAGAATTTGGTATACTTGCAATGATAATTTTTTCTAACAAAAATATACCAAATGTACACCATGTTTCACCAAAAAAACTCAATAGCTGAAATCAGCAATTGGTAAGAACCTTGTACCCGACTGTACAATGAATACAATCCACGTACTTGCCATGGAAATATGATTTCAGTGTAAATACTGAGGCCACAACAGCCAACTTCTCTTAAAATCCAAGAAATACACCACCCCATAACTCCATGTCTAAAGTCTAAACAACAAACACCATAGTAGGTAAATTGGGAAAAACAGAGGGGCATAGCTATAGCTCAAAGTTGATTTTTTTTTTAAATTCTTGTAGGCAATCACTAAAACTTCCATATTATACAAAAAATTGCATGAAATTGCATGTTTTTTTTTTTGGTAATATGCTGAATGACAAAAATAGTGAAAGTCCCAAAATGTAGTGTTTTTCCCAATTTATCTAATATGGTGTTAACAACACTAGCACCAGCTAAAGAGACAAACTCAGTTACAAAACTTTCGAGGACTCGCACGTGCAACCGAATCTGTCACTCACAACATACACAAAATGTATAAATCCCCAAAGCCTCTCACAGCGACGTAAAGTCTCACCAATTCAAGGTTGCCATGTGCATCCATGTCCGTACCATTCAAACTCGGGACTTCACAAAAGCCAAGCCCTTGAGGTAACATAATTTCAGGCTACTTGAACATACTGAATCCAACCTATTTTTACCATTCCACTGAGTTGTTTGCAAACTACGAAGATATAGAATTCATGAGCTATGGAGTGGTACTTCCCACATGAAAAATTGACCGACCTTCCAAAACTAGGAGAACGACAGAATAGGTACAGAAAGATCATCTGTTTCAGCCTCAAGTTGGATCCATCAACACCATCACCAAGACTCACGTGTTTCTGAACCAGCCTCTGTGTACAAAAAAAAGGGTGTTTGAGTGCATCCAAGATGTCCACATGACGGTGACGCACTTCAATATTTTTAAGGATTTATTGAGATGATTGGCTTCTCAAGCATCTTTGTGCCGGTAAACGTCAACAAAGGAGTAGTTGTACAAGTCTCTGACAGCTGCAACAAAAATAAATCCCACAAAACTCAATAATGAAACTCAACAATCCATGAGAGAATGGGTGCAGTTTTCGTAACTGTTCCAAACACATACCAAAGCCACATAACAGGTTCATTCCTGAGTGAAGTTTTGTGTGTCCACATCACTTGCTCAGGCAATGTCAACTTTCAACCAATCAGGCAGTGATGCTAAGAAAACCACTTGCTCTTAGAAACGAGTTACAATTATGGTTCAGAGTTACTGTCATCAGCTTAGATTTAAGGGAAAATTTCATGGATACCCCTGCAGTTTGCAATAATTTCATAGATACCCCTGCTTTTTGAGAAATTTCACAGATACCCCTGGACCAAAATTTTCAGGCGTTTTTTGGTTGTGCATGCCATTTCCCTTCTTTCTTTGTGCACATGCATAACTAGAAAGAAGTAGTGTGCGCATAAAGGGAGAAGGGAAGTGGCATGCACAACAAAAAAAAACACTTGAAAATTTTGGTCCAGGGGTATCTGTGAACTTTCTGAAAAAGCAGGGGTATCTATGAAATTATCGCAAACTTCAGGGGTATCCAAGAAATTTTCCCTAGATTTAAACCCTACGTGGCTATGGTTCTAAATTGAGTTTGCAAGGAGCTAACCTGCTGGTCCTCCATCCGGATGAAGCCAAACTTGTTGACCCAGAGGGGCTCCGTATTCTCGGGTGTGGGAAGAACCAAGCGCTTGACACTGAGGACCCCAAGGAGTCTCTCAATGGTTGTCACCACTGCTCTGCAGAAACCCTGTGGGCCCAGAAGCATTTTCCTTTGATTCATAAGGTCACTTTAAATCGTAAAACCCTGAACCCTGAACAATCAATTTCTACCGAACGAGCCTGTAACAAAGCATGCATGTAACTTACCAACAGAAAGCAGCAGATATCAATATTGGCAACACTAGAAGAGAAGAGAAACCAATAGAGCAAGAGTGTTATAAAGAGGTCTTGCCTGGCGCTGGTTTGGAGGCCTAGTAGCCAGCAAAGGAATTTCAGCGATTTCCCGACCAAAAATTTGCAGTAGTGCTGCTGAAACGACCTTTTCACTGCACAAAAAAATAAATAATAACAAAGATAACAAATAATTAAATTTCGGAGCTGACTATAATGAGCAAACCAGCAGGTCACTCAAGTTCGGAATGCATTAAACGGAAATTTTCAGAAACTGTTACCAAGAAAAAGAAACATTCTATCTTTTCCGCTGCTTCAATCATATGAAATCTTTCTCAAAGAAAATACACGAAAGGTATCACAATGTAGGAGCTTACTTGAGCTTGAGAACGACACAGAAGATGCCTTCAAAGTCGTAGTCCTTGAACCGTTTACTGCAAACAGTAAAAAAATTAGGCTGGAAACACAAAAATCTTGGTAGCACAAAATGACCCCAGATTCATAGCTTCAAACCAGCCAATTTGGCTAAGCGAATTGTGAAACGTGTGATTCAAAAAGGGCCAAGTTATACATAAGAAGAATCAGCAAAGAGCATTGCACGTGTTACTTAAAAGATAGTAAATAATGAGCAAAAGAAAGTTCCCATATACCGTTATTCAAAACTGCTTAAATCACATGAGGCAAAATTTGGCGTTTCGATTTACTCTACAGATCCGTGACTGCAACAAAAATCATTTAATCATATTCTACATCAAGCCAATAGCAATCAACATCAAATGAAAGTACCAATACACACCTGTTCACCATGAGAGGTATTAAGTTTCGTCCAGTTTTGGCGTCCCTGATTGGATCCAAACAATCCTGCAATTCAAAACATGATATGCCTCTATAAAAAAAACTCTTTGCCACTACAACAAGTATCAAAGTCAAGAGAATTAAAAAAGCATTTCTCAAGAAAATTGCAATGGCATTCACAAAGACGAGAAAGGCAAATACTGTAAAAATAGTCACGGCCTCGGCAAGAGTCTTATTTTTGGCAGTGCTGCCGGCCTTGCCGCATAGAATTTGCCATTCTAAACCTGTACCACAATTCTCAGCTTTTTCCTGCAGATTATGAACACCATCCTGCAGTTGCCGAGTTTCCACCAATGTGCTGCCTGACAGCGACTCAGGCCCATTGGCCACTAACTGGGTCAAGATTTCATCAATGCCCTTGCAGTCCTTCTGGCAGAACCATTCGCCTTCAGGAAGCTCCTGTTCAAGTGAACAAATTATATCATCACCTAATAATCAAGGTAAGAAATACACTATTTTGAAAAGATGACCTTGAAAACGAGGAGAGATTGAGAACCATATCTGTTAAGATCCACTATTTATCACTAATCATGACTTTCTCATGCAACTTCAAAGCTCACTGTGTCATTTTTCCATTCAAAGATCAGTGGTCGTTGCAAAGTCATACTTAAATCACTTGCAAATAAGTCCAACATGAAGCCCCTACCTGCCTCACAAATCTTAATAAAGTAAGGTATAACCCAAGAGCAAAAATTATTCTACGTATAGAGACTCTCCATTAATTTTTCCCATAATCAGCACGAGAGATTGAAAGCTAGTAAGCTTACATTTACATTGAGATCATCCATCCCGGAATTTTGTAGGCAGGCAACGTGATACTCTCGCCCACACTGCCAAGAGTAAGTAAATCCACACTAGGAAACAAACACACAAGGATCTGTATAGCTAAAGTTTAAAACAACATCTAAAAAGTAAACAATAGTTAACATACTCAAAATACTCTTCAATGGAACTGTTTTCTAACTTAAGGTCAACAAAGCAAAAAAAAAACGAAAATACATTACAGCATAGTTAGGTTTCTCACTTGATCACAGACCAGCATTGTCATGCCCTCAACATAACCTGATGTGCTCAAATTCCATTTTCTGCCAGTGCAACAAATTACACCTCACGGTAAGAAAGACGAGAGGACAAAGAAAAGCTATTGAAAATATCAGAATTAGAGCCAGTGTACAGAAAGTAAAAAAACTTACTTGCAAATTGCACAACCTCCAATAGAAACCTGTTTTTGCAAATGTCGTATAACACGGCCTCTGTCATCAGTTTCTGCAATGCTTGACAGTCCAGCCATTTGATCGTCTGAAAATACTTCCTGTAGGTCTTGCACTTCCCCGAGATTGTCCTCATCACTTGCCATGGAAACCATGGATAAAGTATTAACAAAATCAAGCACTTTAGAAACGTCAGGCTGAAGACTTTAGTACAACTTCGGTTTTCCAAAACCACTACCTCTTGATCACAATTTCAAGCTAAAAGCATCAAACAGAACATCTCCTAGACCGACTTCAGAAGGCATAATTACACCACATTTAACTGCAATTAGGGCAAACTCATATTATTGTCTCCATTTTCAATGCAGATCAATTACCTTGGCAATGCGTCGTTTATCATGTTGTGCTATCTCACCAAGCTTCTCCAATTCTGATCTATAATGTTTAAAGAGATTTGCAACAAGAACAAACTTTCACGAAAAGGGCAAAAGTAACGCTCCAGAGAACGCAATTACTTTTTATATATGCACGTTTCACCTTTCGAGGTGAACTAAAAACGATTTTAAGTGCCGTATTGCAAAGAATCAAAGATCTGGCACTCTTTTCTCCTCAATAAACTGCAGTTCTCTTGACTAACTTTTCCCTCAAAGGGCTGAGATTGTGGAGGGGTTTCTGTAAAACTGAAATCACGAGTCGGCAGGAGAACTGTAGGTTATGCTTTTGTGGAAACACTAAGGAATCACTGTCAAATACTGGTGAAAACTTGGTACATCTTGTAGCAGAGTAGAGTGTTATCTCCTCTTTGCTTTACAGCGTTTTAGTTATATACTGGCAAGGCAAAACACACATCTACGCACTTGCTTTCAAATTTGAAAAGCTTCAAAACAAATAGCTTCCTCCAATTACAGTAGGGGTAAGTCACACCTTCTCCAAGACTGAAATTTTTAAATTTTGAAACTCGAAGGAATGAGAAGTTTAGGAGTGAAAATAGGAGCCAATGGGAGCACTTCATCATGAAGAAGGTGTGACTCCCCTTTTGTGGATGTGGGTGGTGAAGAATGGAGAACAGATAGCAGAAGAGGAGCAACTTCTAAACATGGAAAAGCAATCATTAAAATAGAGAAGTGCCGGTAAACAAAAACCAACAACAATGAAAACAAGACAAGCGTGAGTGAAAAGTTTGCATGCAAAGATTTCATCACCCCATTCTTCCTCTTCCAAAGGTGAAGTGAAAAATTTCTCAATTTTCAATGAATGAGATCTCAAAAAATCAAGGAGAGACTGTTACAACCCCATTCTTTGAAGATTGAGAATGGAATGAAGGTGTGATTACAACCCCATTCTTTGAAGATTGAGAATGGAGTAAAGGTGTGACTAAGATAGGAGGCTTGAAGGTTCTAATTGCATTCAAGTTCTTATTGTCATTGATGAACTGTCAATGTTGTAGGCTTAAATGGTCGGACCTCCTACCTTACCCCAATTGTTTGGGCAAGAAACGTGCAATTAAAAAAAAAAGGTGTTCAGTGACTTTCCATCAAACGCTGTTTGGTTGTCAAATAGACAAAGAAAAAAAAGCTAAAAAGTCAAAGATTTGCAGAGAAAGCACTCACTGGCCAGGAGTTTAACCAAAACTAAGTCTAACCCACTGAGGTGAAGTGTGAGGTGATGTGTGTGAAATGAATGTGATTGTACAGTACAAACTGATTTCACTGATTTTTCCCTAGAAGGGGTTTCAATCCAGCGAAAAATGAACATCATTTAGACAAAGTGCAATCAAAACAATAATCAATTGAACCTCTCCACTCTTACTAATTGTGAAAAGAACAACAAAATCTTCCAGATCTTTGAGAAATGACAACTAAATATCGGGAGTGAATCTCCCACTTAAATCACTGATAACAGAGCTGAATCCGATATCTGAATTTGGAAATGCCATTTGTAAAAGCTCTTTCATTCAGGAAAGCAGATTAGGAAAAACTGGGGAAGGAGACCCCAGAGAAACGACCTGGAACTTGTTTTTGAATAAAACAGTTCATTTTGAATAAAACAATTTACTCGAAAGAAGTTACACGAAACAACTTTCAAGCATTTATAGGGTTAAGAGTAAAATTTACTCGTAAAGTAGAAAGAAAATAATCAGGAAAAAGAAAGAGCAGTGACATGCCTAATTGAATGCCTTGAATTCTAACGTAGATGAGTCATAGGGAAACAGGCTTTAAATTCTGCAACTCCTGGTCAATCGTAAAGCCCGCTGGAACCTTCAACGGGTCCATCTTCCTGAACGTGATCGAAATTCTGCAGAATGTGGTCAAAATTTTAGTTTAAAGCAGTGACCACAAACAAGATTTTCATATTTAGCTCAAGTAGTAGCTAAAAATGCTGCTAAAATGTGCTAAAAAAAAAATTCAACATTGATATTTACATGTATTGTAGCTATGCGAAGATTATGATTAAAGTTGTGCTAAACTAAACATTAGCTTGGAGGCCAACTCAAGTTGTAATCAACATTAATACACCCTCCAGTAAATAAAACCCTAAGCACAAGCATGGCAACGTACGTACAAGCTTCCCACCAATTGGCCTATTCTAGTATTCAAACACAATTGTCCCGGATGTTTTAAGTGGCTTTGCTGCTTGGCTTTATCAGACTTTCAGAAGTAAACTTACCTCTCAAAAATATTGAGAGATGAGGATATCATTGATCGTTTTCTATTATATCTATATAAACTTTAGATCTATATTTGAAATAATGGTAATACGCTCTTTTCATTACATTGGCATTAATGCAGCATGAGCGACATACAAATTTTATGACTAACTAGAATCAGGAACTTTGTCAATCAAATGAAGGGGTGTTCTAATTGCGATGTACCTGGGCGTTGGCACAGCTGGGATAGCATGCTTTGCCACATCAGCTCCATTACCATTTAACACAAGCACTGATCTGAAACCCACCATTTCATCCACAAAAATTGTAATCAGCATATAAAAGATTAGGAGTTCAAACGTGGATTGTAAATACACAAATAATTACCTTTGCAAAAGTAGCAATTTCAACAACACCAAGTTGAAGAAGAAACTCACCCCACAGGCAGAGGAAGAGCAAGATTTCCACCGAAACTCCCTGGACCTAAAATCTCCAGATTGGCTCCAAACACAATGCTGCATTCGCTCAAAAGAGAGAGCGTGCAAAAAGGACGAAGAAAATCATGGTGATCGATATGAGGGGGAATACAATCGCCTTCCTCGTAAATGTTGATGATGCAACTATCTGGTACACATGATTCTGGCAGCACATGCCATCTCACCAGTCGCTTAATGGCGGTACGTAAAAGTGGAGGTATGGGATCAACAACGTTTTTACGTAAAATTCCTGGTGGATTTCCATCACTGTCCTGGAGATAAAAACAGTCAATATTCTCAGTAAATATGATATGGAGTTTGTTAAAATGTGCCACCAAATCCTTGGGAACCAACATAAAACATGAACTTAATTATGCTGGGTAAGGAGACGTACTGTGGCGTAGTTGTAACAGCATCCAAACTGCATGGTCACCCTTCCTTTGCCTCTCATCCATTTCCTTGGCTCGCTATAAGTCCTCTCTGCAAAACTCAACAACATGAACAATTTGATCACTCCATCTCAAGATAAACTTGAATAACAAATTTTTAAAGGCTCAACATATTGCATCCGACAACAGCAATTAACCATACCTACACTATAGTAAAACTAGAGGACCAGCAATGAATTAGAAGCATTGCCATTAGTATATTAGAGCAAGTGGTTACCAAAGAGGAACGGAAAGTCTTTTTCTTTTAACAAGTATGTGTCACGCATCCTACATGGCACATGAAAGAACCAAAGATTCTTACACCGAGATGATATATATAGAGAACTTTTACTTGTTATTCATGACACGTGGACTAGGTCAGCCTGTCTCTGCTGTAGTGAGGGAACGATCATATATTTAGCATATATCAGTCACGGATGAAACTAAGTAAAGACAACATTACATTAGCTCCTTCATTAGACATAAGCTAGTTATGTTACCAACCATTGTAAAGAAGGTAACCTACCTTTAAGCTCTCGTCGACGACCTTTCGCTTGGAGCTCTTTAACCAAATCAGTAAGCTTAAGTTGCTCCACTCGGCTAAACACTCCGGTATGAAGTTCTAAACCTTGAGTGATGTTAACCAGCTTGCCACGGATCCGCTCCAAGCAAACAATTTCCTTGTCTCTTTTAATGGCGAGCAACCGAAGGCGCTCTCTTTCAGCTACGCTCAGCTGCTGCTTGGGTGGAGTAGAAATCACGTCCTTGACAGTGTCAGTCTTAGCACCGACAAGTTTAGGAAAATCCCCCGTAGTCGCAGATCCATAGTCCACGGTGTCACGATCATCAATCCCTATGTTCATACGAACAGGCAGTCTGTTGGCACTACGTTGTTTGCGTATTGTTGAAGGCGACATGGACTCGTCCATTCCCTTGGTTTTCGGATCCTCTGCAACGTCACTCCTACGAGCACTGAACCTCTTGACCTCTGGCAGCCTGCGTTTCACCTTGGGCAACACCTCATGAACTGGTGAGTCAGTTTCTGGTTCGGAGTCCACTTTGTCACGGTCATCAGTGTCTGCAACCGTGATGGCAGACAATTTTTGGGATAACTTATCCACCACGCTTTCCTCGGGAGCCTCAGCCTTGTGAATGTCATCATCGTGAGCCTAATGCCAGGGACACACAGGCAACAAGTCAGCCAGAGTAGCAGATAATGTAATAAACAGTGAGGAGGTAGAAGCATTTGTGTAAAAACTGAAGGGTCAAGAAATTATACATAACGTTCATTGCCTATGTAGGCTATTCAGTTTGTAACAGTAATTCATGATACATCAAGAAACCAAAATCTAGAAAGGAACATCAGTTTAGCTGTTGAGCGTAACTGTTCTTGAACATATTCTAGAATAGATGTGTTCAGTTGTAGAGTTGTTAAGATTTTACAATGTCTCACCTCTAAATTAATAGTTGAGTTCTGTGTGGCTAGATCTTCAACCTCGGTAATGTCATCCTTCTGAGCCTGATCCCAGGGACACACAAGCAAGTCAGCCATAGTAGCAGACAGTGAGGAGGTAGAAGCACTGTTTAAAAACTGAAGGGCCAAGGAATGATCTCATTATATCTTTCATTTCACCCCATCTCATATATATAAAAGAATCCCATACTGGATGAAAAGTAAAATAGAGTAGAATACAAGAATCTCATATTGGATGAAAAGTACAATAGAGTAGAATACAAGTTTAACCAAGGTATAAAAATTTGGGCAAAAGTAAAAGTGCAAGACCAACATGGGAGAGAGGGGGTACATGCATAATGTGGTTTATAGTGAGGCTTTATTTTGAATTAGATTGCTAGCCTTTGTGAGTGAAAGAATTTGAATTTTTAAATTGACACATTTTGTGATAAGATTGCTATTGCACAATTTGTTTATTGCAAGGATATTTTTGTTGACCCTTACCAAGGGGTGCGTAAACTAGTACACAATATTGATTGTCTATGTGGACTACTAAATTTGCAACCAGTAACTAACGATATTTCAAGAGATTCTAATGAAAAAAGGAGCATCAGTTTCATAATTGAGCATAACTGTTCTTCAACATATTCTAGAATAGATGTGTTCAGTTGTAGAGTCGTTAAAATTTTACAATATCTCACCTCTAAATTGACAATTGCGTTCTGTGTGGCTAGATCTTCATCCTCAGTAATGTCATCCTCTTGAGCCTAATGCCAGAGACACACAGGCAAGTCAGCCAGAGTAGCAGACAGTGAGGAGGTAGAAGCATTTGTGTAAAAACTGAAGGGCCAAGGAATTATACACAACGTTGATTGCCTATGTGAACTACTAAATTTAGAATCCGTAACTCATGATATATCAAGAGATTCTAATTAAGAAAGGAACATCAGTTTCATAGTTGAGCATAACTGTTCTTGACCATATTCTAGAATAGTTATGTTCAGTTGTAAAGTCGCTAGGATTTTACACTGTCTCACCTCTAAATTGATAATTGCGGTCCGTGTGGCTAGATCTTCAACCTCTGTAATGTCATCCTTGTGAGCCTAATGCCAGAGAGACACAGGCAAGTCAGCCAGAGTAGCAGACAATGTAGCACTTTTGCAAACTGAAAAAACAAGGAATTGCACATCGAAAAAATCCTTGTGTTGATTGACTAAACATGACTCCTCAACCAATCAAGGAACTACTCAATTTGTAAACAGTAATGCATGATACATCAAGACCTAGAATGAAATATAAGTTGAATTGACAAAACTCATTTTAAACATATTCTAGAATAGTTATGCTTAATTGCAGAGTCGCTCACCTCTGAAATATCAGTTGAGTTTTCTATGGCTAGATCTTTAGCCTCGGTTATGTCAGCCTCATGAGCCTAATACCAGGGACACACAAGGCAAGTCAAACAGCAAAGGGGTAAGAAGTATGCTTGTAACCTAAAAAGGCAAAAAAAATTGTAGAAGGCCACTAACATTGATTACATAGCTTGTGTTTACGATACACCAAGAATTGCCAGTTTGGAATGTAATACTCCCTCTGTCCCTCTAAAAAGCTCCAAACCAGATACATTTCTTGTACCACTAAAAAGCTCCCTTTTGCTGATTTCAAACACTGAGAAAGCATTTGCCATGTTCAATGATCTCATGGGGGCAAGTTAAGCAATTAGAGACCATTCCTCTCCTAGAGAGCTTGGCTTTGCCCATATGAGGTACCATTGTTGCTACTTATCTTTAAATCATCAATAATAAGGAGCTTTAAATCATCAATAATAAAGAGCTTTAAATCATGCACAAATATGGTACTTTTTGCATGGAATTTGGGTGCCCAAACAGCAACATCAAAGCTGGAGATTTTGCTTACAATTGGTAGATGATATATTGATATATTGATTGTAGAATGCAAGTATGACTAGCACAAAGACTAAAAAGACAGTTAATTTTTGCATACATTTGGTAGATGGTATATTGATTCTAGAATGCATGTGTCACTAGCACAAAGACTAAAAACACAATTAATCCTTCGCAAGGAAGCTTTTTTGGACGTTTTTAGAGGAACAGAGGGAGTTATACTAATTGGGCTGTAATAATGTAGTACCCTAGCAAAAGCAACACAAAGTCCATATATCACTGGTATTTTTTACAACATCTCACCTGTTGAACGGCCTGTGTAGCTAGGCCTTCAGTCTTAACATCCTGACATTCCTTCGTCAAATCATTCGCAACAGCATCGTGGACCTCATCTCCTATGGAACCCATCTTGATCACGTTTTACTACGCTCTCATCTCAAACGAAGAGATTATACAGAAAAAAGTCACTTACCAGCTCTAAAACCCTATTCAAACCCTAAATTGACCGAATATACAAATTTCCGGTATTACTGCATGTAGGAAAACTCCAACAAAAGTCAAGAGCATTATCCATCAAACGGCTAAATTTTATTGTTTTCCCTGATCCTACGCCACGCTTCTCATCACTTCAAAAGAATCCGTCCAAAATTAGAAAAGCTGCAAAATAAGCAAAAAAAAACACCAAACCAGAATTTCAGTTAACCGTAATTGCATGTTTTTTTCATTCTCAATTGAAGAAAAACAAAAGCAGCTACCTTGATCATGAGTGCGTTGTAACACTCCAAAATCAAACCCCAATTGAAAAGAAACATCAACAAAGCAATTATTCGTCACGCGAGAAAACATTGAATTGCTAACAAAAAATTCAATTGTAACACAAAAATACGAATAAAAAAGGCCGGACGGAGAAAAACATGCCAAGTTCGAGAGGAAGAAAACTAAAAAACGAAGAGCGAGACCACCAAACCTGAGTTTTGGTGTGAGAGATGAAAACCCGAAAAAGTGAAAAAAAACCACTAAAACTGCACTCACCGTTGCTTTGTCGGAACTTAAAATTCTTGCGACGTAGAAGCCGTGATAGAAAAATCCATAATCCTGAGTCAATGATGCTGATTTGCGAAAAAAACAGTGCAAACGATGCAAAACCCTGCAAAGTGCTAAACTTTAGAATTGAGAAAATTGCTTTTTCCTCACGCAGGGGCGGTTCGACTTATATCCCACGTCCCACGTCCCACGTCCCAATATCCAGATGTCAAGTCTCAGGTCTCAAGTCCAAAATCCTGAAAATGGTAGAAACCTCGGAATTTGATTGGCGGAGCTGGAAATCGGGACCTGTTCCAAGTCCTGAAAACTATCAGGATCTGATTGTGACTGGTGGAGAGCTGAAAATTGCCACGTGCCAACCCACGGTTCACTAAACTTTTACTAAACCCTTAAGGATGTATCTTAGGGGTGGAGCATGTAAATTTAGAGCTGCCATGGCCCTTGTAATAATATTTGATGAATGGATACATAGATAGATGAAGAATTGATGATGATTGTATCATGGTTTTGGTCATGATTATTGATGAAGGATTGCATTGATGGATGATCTAATTCATAATGAGATGTGAATTAGTGAATAAACAAAGATTGGTTAGAGATAAATGTCTTTAGATGATGGATTTATGCTTTAAAATTAAACAACTTCTTTATTTGAATAATAAGTGTATTGAAAGCACATTTGGATATTAAAAACAAAGTGTTGAAATTTGGAATTAAATAATTTCAAGTTGAAAATAAAGATTGGGTGAGATATAAAGGTATACTTACTAGAATACTTCTAAGTATGAATTAGGCTTTCACTTTAGCAAATGGTTTTAAATGGAACTAAGAATTGAAAGTTAAAGTTAGATAAAGAAGTCCTAGTCTATTTACAAAACTTATAATTAGTCTTTGTGATAATTTTGAGGATATATCATGGGGCTTGGACGGCTACCATTTCACTTTGGATGATAAATGGAAAAGATGGATGGATGAATTGATTGCAAGCAGCTCATCCAGATTTTGACTTGGACATACAACTTTTACTTTACAATAAGAAAGTGCTTTTAAGTTAAGTTTTAGCATTTACCATTTCTTTTACTTTGGAATGCAATGCTATTTAGGACTCCAAGGTCATTTTTTGTCCAAGTTCTTATTTCAACTTCCATCTTCACAAGAACTCATCAAGTTGTTATTTTTGAATACAAGATAGAACCAATTTTTGTTGGTAACTATATATGTATTTGTTTTGTTGAGAAAAAAAAAAGTTTGTAAGTTTGTATGTGGACCACACATGGACAAGTACTACAACAAGGGATATCTCAATAGACTTCGAAGAAGAAATTGGTGCAATCCACTAGAAACAATATTAGAAGACTATTCTATGCATGAATCTTACAAGGAATCACAAGAGGAATATTTGTCACCTAACTCAAACTTGGCCAATATCAACAAAGAAAAGTTCTTCAAATTTGAAAGAAAAAGATGGCGCAATTATGAACCACTCTTAGATGAAATAGATGAAACTTGTAAAAAGAAAGGCAATTTGCAACTCTTTTCAAAGCTCCATGATATATTTGTAAAAGTAAGCAAAATTGTAAGCCATTCGGAAGTAGATATTTTATATGGCTCTTCAAATGTGAGAAATATCATATACTCCATATAAAATATGACATGACATTATGTTGTTATAGAGAAAGGGAACAATAAATGAAATATAAAGTTTTGTTTTTTATCTACTACTATGTTGCAATATTGTTTGCTCAAATTTTCTGTTTAAATTTTGAAATTTTACAAGTGTGAAAGTTTGATATAAAGTAAGAACAATTTGAAGTTTCTTGTTGAACATAAAGATAAAATATTAAAAAAAATTTATCAGATGACACAAAGCATAAAATTCAATATCATAGTGTTTTTAGATTGTTTTTGTAAGTGTTAAGTGACCAATAATTACATATAATTTGGATTTTATGCATTGTTGCTTGGACATTGTTTTATAAAAGTAGTTGGTTAGCAAACACAAGCATCTAGAGGCATGCCAATGGCTATGTTAGTTTTGGATTTATGTATGGGATGAAGTATTTAGTACCAAATACTAAATCCCTTAATTAGATATTGAAGTCTTCAGAAGATCAAAACTTTGTAGAATAGCAAATTCAATAATCAAAGGGAAAATTTCATGGACACCCCTAAAGTCTATAATATTTACATGCATAGATACCTCTAAAGTTTGCAATATTTAAATAGATATCTTTGAACTTTGCAATATTTACATAGAACACCATATTCATTAATCCTTAAACAACCATAGGGCATAGTATATACGCTGACGTATAATTGTCGTTTGATACCACTAAGAATTTGGGATCTCAAGTAGCTCACTAGAACTACATTGATCTATTCTCTAACTTCTTTGTTGGTCTCAAATGTAGTTGACATGCGGATCCATTCCAAACACAAGAAAAATATCTTGTATTGTACTAGTCAAAAAGGGCCTTTTGGTCATTTAAAGGCTGAATAGGGAATTTTGTAACATTTTGGGTTTAAGGTGACCAACTTAAACTGACCATTACGGTACAACTTGGGAATTTGGTTTTCCCAATTTAATGAATATGGTGTTATAGATATCCTTGCTTTTTCAAAAATTACAAAATTACCCTTGAACCCTTGAAGGGACTTTGGGCTCTAGAGCTACAGTACCAAATACGGTCGCAACCAATCTTTAGGAGTTTGAATCAGCTAGAAATTAAGTGTTACAACCATACATATTGAAGGGTTGTATGATGGTGGGTGCATAAAAAAAACTGAAAAGCCCTCAAAGCAGCTCAAATGCATATGTACATATGGTCATACATACGGCCGCAAAGGGCATTTGGGCCCTTCAGGGGTTAAACCAAAATTTTCAAGCGTTTGTTTGTTGTGCTTGTACTTCCTTCATGACCAATGTTAAATTGAAGAGAATGTAATGAAACAAAAGAGAAGCAACATGCGCATAAACAAAGAAGGGAAGTGACATGCACAACAAAACAAATGCCTAAAAATTACGGTCCAAAGGTATTTGTATAATTTCTGAAAAAGCAAGGGTATCTATGTAAATATTGCAAAATTGATTGGAGTATCCATGAAATTTTCCCAATAATAAAGAGAGCAACCAACCCTTATTTGTCCAAGTCTAAGGTAGTCTGCTTTAAAACCGCTCACTCATTTTGAACCGCTTGGGTAGCCTGTAGTGAAATGGTGCACCTGGTGGTTCTTAAATTGGCCTCTTAAGCTACAAATCCTTAAATGCATGGGAAAAAAGGTGTTTTTAATTGCAAGAGCCAATCATTCTCCTTGCTTCTCCAAATCTTTTCACAACTTACAAGTGAACAGTTTTTGAAAGGTCTAGGGTCATAAATAGGGGCCTATGACACATACACTTTAAGAATTCATAAGTAATTCAAGAGTGCTTCAAAAAATATGAAACAACTTAAGTTACATTCTGCATCTATTTCTCTTTGTCTAAAAAATAAACTATAAATCCTCCCATCCACGGGAAACCATGAAAAAATTGGATGAGCCCTTAGATGGACGGTTTATGAGCACACTACCGCCTTATCAAAGTTGTCACCACTTTGGCTTCCTTTTGCCAAAAAGAAATGCCTCGGTGGAGAGAGAGAGTGGAGCGTCATCCGTCAAGGCTCTAGGAACGGTCGCCACCTTCCCCCAACAGTCCGCGTGAGCCTGCGACCCTCTCTCGCAAACCTTTCGTCGCCGTTTCAAATCGTCTCCCACCAAGAGCGCCATGACTGCGTCCACAACACCCGAGGCCAAGCTAATTAATCCCGTCTGTTCTTGCATCTGGATCCACCATAGCACAATGCTTGAAACTTGTCCATCCACTTCCAACCATTCAGTCTTTCAGAATTCTACACCACTTCCAATGTACTACATACATCGATCAAGTCCATGCCAATTGAGTTTTTTTGCTCTGTGATTGCTTGAGCATTGCCCATGGAATGATATTAGTTGCCTGGTTGGTTCATGTAGAGGCGTGGGCTTAGCTAGCAGTGTAGTAGTGATTGCTGGAGCTGGTGGCACCGGGGTCTTCACTCGTCAGCAAGCTGGAGCTCCCCAACCCCACGCCATTCTTCCAAGCCCTCATGATCTTCTCCCTGCTGCTCATCACCACCCGCCTTCAAAAGGCGCCGCTCCTCCGCGGCTTAGCCATCTACGTCTGCTTCCTCATCTACCTCCTCGTCACTCAAGAATACTACAGCATCAACAAAGCCCTCTCCTAGCTCGTGACACTTCTGATGGTTTGGGATTCCGTGAAGCACCATGAACACCATATTAGGTAAATTGGGAAAAACAGAGGGACCATTCTGTACTGCACCTTAATCTTACATACAATAAATGAAAGCATTGACACCTGTAGCTCAAAGTTATACTTATTTGAAATTCTTGCCAAGGACAATTGCTGAGATTTCACTAATATTGTATAAGGGAGTGCATGCTTGTTTTTCTGTAACATGCTAAATTGTATATAATGACAGAAACAATGAAAAGTTCCAAAATGTATTCCCTCCGTCCCAAAATGATCTTCCTATTACACAAAAATTTGTAGAATAAGCTAGAAAATAATCATTTTTCAAAAAAAAATTGACCTATAAGTAGAATTTGATGTCCTATTGTTCTAAAATTTTGAGTTTCAAATTAGTTTTCAAAGTATGATTTCAAAATGCTTGAAAATTGGATTTTTGAGGCACTTTTGAAAAGCACCGGTGGCCACTCACATGACATGGGATTGGCTAGCATGCTCAAACTTTTGAACTATATGCAAGTATCGCTAACTCCCTTCCTCCTTTAACAAGAAAATCATTCATTTTAGAACACTAAATAAAGGTCAACAAGAAGATCATTTTGGGACAGAGGGAGTACTATTTTTTCCCAATTATCCTAATATGGTGTTTCACGTCTAGATCTGAAAAACTTGGGTGGATTTAAAGCGCTTCGAATGGGACGAATGGGGCTTGCGGATGCATGAGACAGTGGCTAGGCTAGGGTGCAGTACCGGAGTTGGGAGCTATCATGTCGCAGAAGAAGAAAGACGAGGCGGTGTGGGAGGATTGCGGGTGCCATCTGTCCATGGCGACCCGTACCTTTGAAGTGGACACCAGCGTTGTCATTCCGCATTTGTGCACGTTTGGGAAGGACGAGCAGGCCAAGCACTACATCTTCGACCGGGGAGCATTCGTAGCGGCAACGAAAGCTGCGCCAGGGTCGGCGCTGGACGGGTGGGTGCAACAGCGACTCCGGGACCGCCGTCTGTTCGTGGCGAAGCCTCCGGAGCGTCCTGTTGCTCCTCCGGAGCCCTGGCGTTACGACGAGCCTCCCCCAGGTATAGGCAAACTCACTCCCAGAACATGCTTAAGGTAGGAACACCCATAAGCGTCACTGCTCCCATAGGGATAATCGTCACCTCTGGAACCTTGGAAAATCTGTGGAAATGAATAGATGTAATTACAAGGATGTACAGCTTGTGAACACGAAACCTTAGTGTTGGTTATGGGTGCAAAGGTAGTTTGCTCTTCAAAAATTCACAACTTATTCTCACAGTATCCAAATAATTCATTTGAAAGTGCAAACTCATTTTTTTGTTCTGTTCCTAATAGGATCTTATAATTTGCTAATTTTTTATTAGTAGTCATCATGTTCAAAACCCTTAGTTTGACGTTTATGGATGCTCTTACCTTATTAGGGCATTTTTTTGGGGAAATTACAAATGGGAGCACAATTTCAAAAAAAATTGTAAATTTTGTATTTTGTTTTGGTTTGGACATGGGTTGATATAGGCATATCACATTAAATATTTGCTGATTTCTAAAAAAATTAAAGATCTCTCCAAATCATGCCTAAATAAAGAAATTTTAGTAAAGGGGATAACAAATTTTGAAGATTTTTTAATATTTTTTGGAAATTAGCTAACATTTAATGTGATGTATCTAAATCAACCAATGTCCAAACAAACAAACAAAATTACAAAAAATTACAATTATTTTTGAAATTTTGCCCTTGTTTGTAATTATTTTGAAACTGCGCTTGTATCTGTAATATTTTACGTTTTCATGCCCCTATTTGTAATTTCCCCCATTTTTTTCATTTACCAAATTATAGATTGGTACATTGTATAATAAATGGAGGGACCAGCTTGGAGTAGTGTAAATTTGTTAGTTTTTCTCCACTTGGATTCCAGTTTGTCATACAAATGTCCTAGTTGTTATTTTGGGCAAATGTAAGCCAAATGATAGGGCAAGCCGTCTAAACATAGCAACATAGCTGTACATGGTGCAGACGTCTAGGCATAGGTGCAAGGTTGTGTTTGTATCCCAACCTAAAACAAAAACAAAAATTACTTGTGCCTAGGCCTTGACTGTTTGCATTTGTGTCAGACGAGCAAGTAAGTTAACCCTCAAACGTCAGAAAGGCCCTCAGCGACTAGTACAATACGGGGTATTTTTCTTGTATTTGGAATGGATTCACACCTCTACTACATTTGAGATCAATAAAGAAGTTGGAATATAGATAAATACAATTTGAGTTAACTTTTTGAGATCCCAAGTTAAAGTTTCTTGTTGGTAGCAAATGCCACTCATATACAACAATGTATGTACTATGCCCTTGGAACGTTAAGGATTAAGGTTGGTCCAATGTGACAATCATATTGGTCCAAAATGAAAACAATGAATGATTTGAAATGCTTGTTGCAAGAATTGATTGAAATGCATAAAGTACATCCAAGCTAGGCTAGAAAGCAATTTTTGTGTGTTTTTCATTTGAGTGACTAATTTAATCATTGAATGCTTCATGGTTTTGTGCAAGGCGTTGAGTCCATTCATGTAGAAATGGACCAAAAAAAACTTGCAAGAATGAAGGTCTTAAGTTGGTTCAACAATTAGGTTGCCACACCCTATAAAGTTACATCATAATTCATTATTTGACCACTTGGCTGCCCACGTAACTCTTTAAATATTAGGGTTTCACATGGTTTATGCCCTAAATGATGTTCATTTAATATTTTGGAACATCCTTGTGATTTTTTGGAGCATCTTTGTTGTTGCCAAGCTCTTATTGTTATTAAAACATGTTTATTGTAGTAATTACTGATAAAACTTATTATAGTGTCAACAAGAATTAATACAATATAAAATGTCAAGAAATTAATGTGTGACAACCTAATTGCATTATTTAGTATAGTAAAGTGCTCCAAAACTTAATGAAATATTGAACAAAGTGAGCAAAAAATGTTGAGTCATGATTAGTGAGCCCATCAAGATTTTATGAGCGGGAAGTTGAGAACCAATTTTGAGCTTAAAATCCATAAAAAAAAACTAAGAAAACTAAGAAAATTAAAAGTTTTTCAAAAGATGAAAGTTTAAAATGCATAGTTATAAGGCCCTATGTACGCAGTTATCATGGTTGTCACGTTGGGCCTCTTGTCTGCTTGCCACATGTACGCCCAAAGTGCCCGATTGAGGCCATGGTCCCTCTAATGAAGTCAACTCACAGTTGATTTTGAAAAATGGTACAAAATGATAAAAAAAACTTACTTCGTACATGCTAGTGACACTCATTGTTGCCAACATGAAGTCAAAACATGGATTCAAAGCCATACCACATAATAAAAATGAAAAATGGTAATTTGATTCTTCAATTTTTAGGTCAAACCCCCTAAAAATGCCTTAGAAAACACAAGTAAACAGGCTCATCTGTCTATCTTGTCTTTTTGGACGGTCTGCCTATGTTGTACATAGGCTAAAGTTGCTTGAAGTAACAGCTCTAGCGGTTATAGGTGAAATTTAATATTTTGACAAAAAAATCCAAGCTCACCATTCACGCCGTCTCATGGAACCCTACTCATGATAAACAGTATTCCTCATGAAACATCCAGAAGGTCCAAAATTGTTACATGAATGAGTGGCCTAGATTTAGAGAAATGTGGCATAGCATGGCTTTATTGTGAGTTAGTTTGGGTTTGGTAAGGGCCACAAGGCTGGTATGGTGAAGTAGCAAGAGTGCACTAACCCCTAAAGGACCATTGTCCCTTTGAGGGACAGGTTGGACTTTGGGCATGTCTCTATGGCTAAACTACTTTGTGTGATTTTTTAAAACTTTTATTGAAGGTGGGGAATTCAAAAATCTATGTGGGCATCTAATTTTTTCTTCATTCTGCTTTGATGAAGAAGTTATGCATGAATTTATGAAAATTTGGGGAGGACTGCCCGTCCTAGCAACCCAAAAACTTCTTTAAAAATTACATTTTTTTGAAATTACTTTTTGAAATTGGTTCTTTAGATTTTTTTTTGTATGCGAGAAGCTTTGAATCATTCAATTTCAATCAATGAGATGAAAGGTATGAGGAGTGTTTATTTGCGGGCAATTATGGATTTTCTACTCTAAAAAAAACTTTGAAGTCCTTGATTTTACTCAATTTTCAATATTTTGGAGAATTCTAATCCAAAAAAAGTAGATTGTTTATTAGAACATTATGACCATTGGGATTTGTATTTTTCATTTCAATAATCAAATTCTTAACAATGTAGTATTTTGACTCATTTTTTACTTCTTTTTACTTACTATCTTTTTGCCATATGTTGTATAGTTCCAATTGATTTGAAAATTCTCCCACACATACCTAACTTGATCTCCTACATGGAAAAAATAAAGCGCAACTTTGGGTAGAGCAATTTTTTTGTTATAAGAGTGGTTAAAGGCATCTGAAATTTTTGGGCAGCATGGGAAAAAACTTTTTTTTCACTTTAGATGTAAATATTTCACTCCTCTATATTTGGAATGAGCTGATTTTTTTTTCTCACAAGTACCTATTCTAATTTGGGACAAGATCCTATGGTTGGGTTTTCCAAAAATAAAAATGAAATCTCTTTTTAGTAAACCTCCTAGAAGTGGCAGTTTTAGTGATTTTCATAGAAAAAAGGGCTTGGTCCTTTCGGGGCTAAACATACTGGTGGGAGTGAACTAGATTGGACGGTGCCACCTGGGTGGCGAGTGTGGGAGCCCAAGGACAAGATGCTGGTGTTGAGCGAGGAGAATCGGGTGGAGGAGTACGACATGAATCTGAGCACCTTCTTCCTGTACGTGAATCTGCACGACCCCATCAAGCAGGAGGCCATGCAGGAGAGCGTGGAGGGGTGGGTCATGGCGTGCGGCGAGGACTCGTGCTTGATCAAAGGCAAGCACCCCAGCAAGCTGGACCGGTGCTTCGTCACCAGCAACCGGGAGTTGTTCAAGTACTTGTGGGGCGCGGGGGAGAAATTGAACTGGTTTCTGCGAGACCTGAAGATCCGGGGGCGCATGCGCCACATCCGTCGCTTGGTGGATGTTGCCATCGATGCTCGCGTCCGAAGTGGTGCTTGTGGCCATCTCTCCGTCCCTTAAGTTAACTTTAGACCCCCCACGACCTTATCTCATGAGTTTACCTCACTTCTTTCTTCCTCAACCCCTACCAAAAAGTGTTGACTGTAAGGTAGAAGCACTCAAATGCGACACTTGTCACATGTGGTAATTTGGAGGTTCTTTTGAGAATGTAATGGCATTTGCTGATTAGGTAATGGGTACATATTTAAGCAAATTTGTTTTTAATGTTTTATTCATCAATTTGGGAAAATGATAGGTACCATTTTGTACCTCACTTTAATCCAAAATTGTCACCTTAATTCAAATTAAGGAGGTCACCTAAAACCTAGTTAATGAGTTTTTGTCCAAAATTTCAGAAGTTAATGAGCTTTCTGTTCAAAAAGAGCGTATTTCTGGATGATATATATCTCATTTCATTGGAAAACAGTCAACGAATTCCCAATTCAATGAATATGGAGTTTTGTGGAAAAAAAAAAAGCAAAAAATCCCACTTCGTATGCTTTTTCCCAAATTAATGAATAATGCGTTTTTTGGAATTTTTTGAGATTGTGTGAATAAATCATGAATTGTTGAAGGTAGCTCCCTAGATTGATTTATTGTGGACACTAGATCCTTGAAAAAACAACAGCAAAAAGATCATGTCGTGCACCCAATCATAAACCACCACTTACACAATTTATGTTCCCTTATGTCAACTTGCGTGTTTGATTTGGGTGCATGCGTGTCTTGTTTGGGTGCAAGAGTGGTTACTTTTAGATTTAATTTTAGATGTTGCGAAATGGCTGATGTTGCATTTGAATGTTTCTATCTTATTCATACAAGGACCAGTTAGTAGATATAACTTTATGACAAATGTAAAAAACTACCCAAAAAATCCTAATTGAAAGATGATATGTTTGTTACTTGGTTTAAAATGTACATCTCCAAGGGCATTCATGTGCTACCCAAATACCCCATTTGTATATAACATAGTAGAACGTATAAAATATAACAACATCCTTTAGGGGTTGAGTGATAAGATTTTGCCACACTTTGTGATTTTTCCATTATTTTCACTATCCACACAATATTTTTTAAGAATACTAACAGCTACTCTTTCAACCAAATACTATAATTTCTTTCAAAAATAAAATAATTCATATCTCAAATATAATTCAATCCCACTTAGCGGAGATTTATTGCTGTGCTTATGAAAATTCACACTTTGCATGATCTAATTGTAATAAGAGCCTCTAACCTCCTTTCATACAAACACAAAAGCTTGCAAAATAAAATTAAAAACGCAAATTTGCAAATTGGTTATAAGTGAAATGAAAACAAAGTTCTTTTTGTCTTCAATACAAGAAAACATGTTTCACGGTGGTTACAATGTCCTTAGTTTGGCCGGGACAAGGGTACAAGAACAATAGGGGGCTTCCAACATAAAATCTTGCCTTCAAATTTCTCACCTCACAGGATCTCCACTCACCAGTGAAATGTTTTTGCTCCCTTGCACGCGCAAAGTCTGAGACACCTGTGAGTTTGCGGAAATTTCTACAAAAGAAGTTTCGAGGTTTGAGGAAGCAAGTGCATGAGCCCCACAAAGCCACAAGAGTGAGTTTCTGAAATTCACTCCTCACTTGAATCACGTTAGGAGTGCAGTCCAGAGGTGAGTCACGTCACAATTCACTAGTGAATTCACAAAAGTGAATCGCGACGTGAGTCACTGAAAAAAGTTGATGTTTGAAGCCCCCTAATATAGTGGAGGTGAGTAGTGGAGGTGAGTTAGAGCATAATGGGAGAAAATTGTCCTAAGTTTGCTTGCAAAGTCAAACAAGAAGCTGACAACCTCACCACTAAAGTAGCCGGTACTAAGGTAATTGCAGCCATTCCCGACCCTTTAAGAATCTGTCCCCAATTCCAACCTTTTGTTCTCAAGGAACACATTTTAGAATTGAAATGTATACATTGGGGACATGAAGAGTCAAAATTGGGGATAGGTCGGGATTGGGGACATCTACCTTAAGAAAGAACTTGCAGTGCCCAAAGAGCTATTTGCTATTAGTCTTGTTGGTATGAGAAATTGATTTTTTAACAAACCCTTTGATCAATTCTTCCATCCCTCTTGCAATTAGCCTCTCTGATCATGTGTTCCCACATTCTTGGCAACTCCAAAACCAGTTGCACATTGAGATCACAAACTTCTCTATGAGGCCGTCACAAGAATTTCACACGTAACAAGGCCCCCCTTTTGCCATTTCAGGGTGCCTTTAGGGCTGCTCGTTGAGCAACTTGGACATGGTATTGGCATCAAAGATTTCAATCCAATACCCATCAGGGTCCTTGATAAATGCTAGTCCCTTCATCCTTCCTGCACTTTCCATACATTAAATATGACCTAATCTTTTACATTTTGTTATTCATGTTTCAAATACTATCTCCAAATTAAATCTCAGCCACTTGAAGAATGCCCTTCTTCATACTCCTCAGTCCCAAATTGATTGTCCTTGCTTTTTTATTACATATATTTTGCACTACTTTCATTGATTATGCTGAAAACGACATAATTTTTATGAACCCAATTTTATACTACAGGAATTAAAAAAGGTAATTGCAAGAGTTTGTCAATTTCAATTTTAAATTGGATACAAGAAATTTTGTATGGCCTACTAAACACTAAGGTAAATTTTGTTGGGATTGAACGTGGACAATCTTTTTTGGGACGGAGGAAGTAAAGGTTTTAGAGGATGATGCTTATAAATATAAATTTTGTTCCAGAAATATATAAATTAAGAGACTCTAGATTTAATGCAAACTGACCTTCGTCTGGCCGCTTTACAAATCTCACTCCAAGCCTTTGAAAACGCTGGCATGCCCGGAAGACATCCGGAACTGTTATACCAATGTGCCCTGAACATCACATCCCCAATCTTTTCCATAAGTTTTGAGAATTCAAGGGGACATGAATCATCATGTGAACCACTTCCCTTGAATGGACTCATAGGAATAAAAAATAAAAACAAAGGAGAAATTATAAATAGGAGCACAAAAACAAAAAAGTATTACAAATAGGAGCACAAAAACAAAAAATATTATAGATAGGGGCATAGTTTCAAAAAAAAATTAAATAGGGGAATAATTTCAAGACCCTTTACTAAAATTTCCTTATTTTGGCTTGATTTAGAAAGGTCTCTTAATTTTTTGGAAGCTAGTTAACATTTTTTTGTGATGTATCTAAATCAATCAATATCTAAATCAAAATTTTACACAAATCTACAAAAAAAAAGAAACTAAAACTGCCCCCATTTATAATTATTTGAAACTATACCCCTATTTGTAATAATTTTTGTTTTTGGGCCCCTATTTATGACTTCCCCATAAAAAAACAAAAACAAAAACACTTACCATAACCTCGTGGTTCACTATTTCCATTGTGATAGCCTTTGAAGTATGGACCAAATTCCGTCCCCCAATTACTACACCTCACAATTCAAGGAATCAAGGCATAGTTAGTTACTGTTGTACTTGATCATATTAAAGCTTCACCCCCTTCACACACCATATTTATGAGAATGTCAGATGTCATCACAAGCAATGATTTTGCAAGTTTAATGACACCGTATTGATGAAAATGTCACATGCCATATGAAAATATCACAAGCAATGATTTTGCAAGTTTAAGGAATGGGTCACAAATTGTAACAAATGTAAGGTTCATTGTAATTTTATGAAGAATTGAATTTACGTTAAAATAGTCCATTGGCAAAAAGATAGGGGAATTTTGAATATGACCAACTAGATCCATAGTGTGCGTGGTCAAATTTGATTGGATGAGGCTATTTTATGAGTGTAAAACATTGAGTCATGAGCGGTGAGCCAAGATTTCATGAGTGGGAATCAATTCTAAGCTGAAAATCAAATGGAAAACTAAAAATTAGCAAATTTTTCAAGAGATGTGTCTTTGATTAGTCCCTAAAGGATTAGGGTCTTTATTTTGTCAAAAGACACTCAAAATTGTCATTTCTATGGCAAAGAATACAAAAGCTTGAAAATTGGTCTTTTTGCATATCTAACTACAAAATTTTGTACGAGATTAGTATAAGAATGTGAGAAAATAAATTCAAAAACTTGGACCGCACAAATTGCAAGATATTTGCTTTTAAAATGTAAAAAACAAACTTTTTTGCTCCTTGCATTTTTAGATTATTAGATTGTGAACTTTTTTAACTTAAAATTTTTGCACCTCAAATTTTGAAGTTTTATTTTTTTATTGCAAAAAATGGAGTTGAAAACCTTTGGAATTTTTTTTTAAATAATTAATTTTCATTCTTAAAAAAAACATTAGGTAGAAGAAGGTACGAGATTGAACAAAAACTTAAATTGTTAATAACCTTG